>JACSZP010025718.1:0-16484 GCA_016161895.1 Pinna nobilis
ACAGGAATTGAAACAATACAGTAAAACCTATATTGTCGTTTAATGTCCCACTCAAGAATCTTTAACTTTTGTGGAGACATCACTGTGTCAGTGAAGGGCGACAACTTTTGTCCATTCTATGCCCTTATGGTTGTAGAGCAGGAAGGGTTCTTTAATGTGCCAACACCTACTGTGACACGGGACCTCAGTATTTACTGTCTTATCCAGAAGACAGGGATGGCCAACTGCACTGTGGCTTGGGCTTGAAACCCGCACCTCTCGATTCGAAGTCAAACACACTTACCACTAGGACACGGCGGCCCAAAATCTATATGTAAAGACCTCGCTAGGCCCTAGGGACACGGGGAAACCAATCTTTATTGACAGAGAATTGTTATATAAAGATTGATTGGTACTAAGACATTGGAGCATTTTGGACAGCAAAAAAACAGTCGGTATGGTCAGGTGGTCACTAAAGCAGGCTTTACTATAAACTATTTGTTGGAAAAAGTAGAATTCGAAATAAAAAAAACAAACAATCAAATCATTCATGTCTACTAAATCACACCCAAGATTGCATATTGTTTAAAAGGTAAAATGCAAATTATAGTTTTGATATATAATTTGAAATTTGAACAGAAGTCTTGTAATACTGATCCCTCATTTGAAATGAAAAAAGATATGCAAGAGAAAAAAATTAAAGTTGCCTTACATACATATGAGTCATTTTGAGCCACAGCAAAGATACATTTAAGAATAAAGCGCAAATAAAACCGTTTCTTCAATAAGTCATTGATTTGTCAACAATATTTGATTGTCGATTTTGACCAGAATTGTTTGCCAACCAAATCATAGGAAAGCCTATACTTGTTGACATGTATATCCATGTGCCTTCTCTGTAGTACTGTAAATTTTGGCAGGGATGTTTTTCTAATGGTTATTTAGTTTGTGAAATTTGCATTCTTAAGAAATTAAGTGAAAGTTGAACTTCGTTTGAACCCTTTCAACCCCAAGTATCATAATACATGTAGTAAGCTATTTCCTTTTGGTGGATGGTATCGAAATTGTTAAAGTATGTCAAGTTATTGTGTATCGTTAATCTTTGTGATGGCTAGTTTTTAAATGATAAAGGGAGGTAATAAAGTCTGTAACTTGAGGACGGTCATCAAATGGATAAATGTTTTTGTGATGAATATTATTTTCATTATGAAATCAATTTTTTTTTCAAAGTAACAAATTCTTGTATTTCTGTCATTTTATAAATTTCAAATTGTTACTTTTAAAGGTTGTTTTGTGTAAGGCATAAAAAAGGGTAATTTGGGTTTTTTTACACAGAATTTTCTCACTTACTAGTAGTAACGAATGAAGAATTTTGTCTTATTTTCTAAAGGGATATTGCTATCATCAAAGCGGTTGTGTCTCCATAATGAAAGTGTCTGAAACAGAAACATTTGAAACGTTCTCCCCCCCCCCCCCCCTCTCCACTTCTTACTTAGTCTGTCTTTGGTGACACTTTTTGATAACCATGTTGACTGAAGCCTAGTGAGACTGTAGTTCACATACAAGTGTAGGTTGTATTGATGTTTAACATACCACTCAAGAATCTTTCACTTATATGGAGATGTCAATGTATGCCGATGAAGGGCATCAAGTTTGGCTTATATCCAGCACTTATGGCCATTGAGCAGGGAAGGTTTCTTTAACATGCTGACCCCTACTATGACACACGACCTCAGATTTTACAGTGGCTCCATGGAGAGTTTCAGGCATTCCTCTCTCCAGTCATGTGCCTAATAGAATGTTCATGAACCAATACTTTGTTTATCATCTTAAGAGTTTTGAAATTAATTTAGTGGCTATTTTGAATCTTTAAAAGAGGTAGATATAGAATCTGTTACACAAAAAATATTGTTATGGACACTCACAAATAAATATAATAATTAAAAAAAATGGAGGCTTCAAATCACAGTTTTTCATATACCAAACATAGCAGTGACTATGTGTTAGATTCCAGAATATTCTACATCTGATTCAGCTAGAAGCTTGAACTGCTGTAAAAAATGTAACGCAGGAAAGTTTGGGAAAATCTGACAGTATAAATGAGTCTTTTGATTTGTCAGTGACAATCAGCTATTTCAGCAACAAAAAAAACAAATGATAAAATATGAGTACTTTGGTCTCCATTTTGTTTATTTAAGAAAATATCATACAAATTTACAGCCTCTTGGCTGTCAAAAGTTTACTTTGGTGATTTGATTTATCCAAATACTGATTGTTTCAAAATCAAAGAAAAACAAAAGTAAAAATGTTATTTGCATCAAATTATGCCAACCAAGGATCAGGGGCATTTTAATACTTTGGAGTCAATCTTATTCATTGCAGGACCCACCCATCATGGCACGGCATTACATTGTATCCATCATTTTTAGAATCTTTGTCTTGAGCCTTCAGGTACAATGGCTCGATGATAATCATAAAACTGGAAATAACAGAATATTTAACAGAATTTTTTTTATCTGTATATTGTAAAGATTGAGACACAGTGAAATTCAGTCTCTAAATAAATATATTTTTATAACTTCATCCAAATACATATATTATAGTCACTGATGCCGTTCATGTAAAAAAAAATCCTTTCAGAAATACCAGGGGGTGCCTTTGTGTTTGAATAACTCTAACATGATATGTTTTTTTAAATACATGTAATAAGTTTTGCTATAATTTGGTAAATTGATACCCTAAAACCCCTAGGAAATAGAATCCTGCACAAGATTGTTTAAATGATTCATAAAATAATCTCCAGTTGAAAACATATTTTGTCAGCTTAGAAGTAGGTTAGATATAAAGTTCTTTTTCCCTTTTTTTTGTAACTCCTTAGGAATCAACACATCTCCATACATCTTGCTTGTATCACAGACTGCCTTATTAACATATATAAAATCTCCTTGTCTATCAAACCTGACTTTTATCATCAACACCTAAGGTTTTTAAATAACACAGACATGAACAACTATTCATCCTCTTCCGGTTCTGGTTCTTCTTCTGGTTCTGGCTCTTCCTCAGGTTCAGGCTCTGGCTCTTCTTCAGGCTCAGGCTCAGGCTCCTCTTCAGGTTCAGGCTCAGGCTCTGGTTCTTCCGGTTCAGGTTCTGGTTCTGGTTCTTCTGGCTCAGGTTCTGGTTGTGGTTCTTCAGCTTCATGATAATGAACATGCATGTGTACGTCTCCTTCGTGATAACTTCCGTGATCTCCATGGTCAGAATGGTATGATTCTACATCATCCCAGAAATCACTTAGGATTGAGGAAATGATGCTACCATGACTATTGACGCGATGCTTCCCTTTGTAGTCTTTGCCCACATGTACACGCTTCTTCTTCTTCTTCTTCTTCTTGGGCTTACCTGAAATAGAAATTAATTATGTCAGCTAAGGCAGTATACTGCAGTTCCTAGAGTCCATTATCACAAAACTAACGTACACTTAAGTCACTCTTTTAATTGTTGAAGAAATTCTTATCTACTAGTAAGTTAATTTTTACATGGTATTGTTAAGCCATTGAAGCGGGAGGTCTCTTGTTCAGATTTCAACCAGTCTAAGTAAAAGATGATCTTCATTATCCTCCTCTCCTGAAGATCTAATGAAATTGTTGAGAGGGCAAATCCCATGACCCCGAGGTCATGACCTTAATTAACATGCATATGTTTAATTGACCAATCACATCACTTTGTATTAAATGGGTTTGATTAGCAGATGCGTGTAGTTGATGTCATTTAACAATGCAGCTATGACATTGCACTTTGTTAAATGACGTCAGTTACACACATCGGCTTGTAACGGCTACGACATTGAACTCACCCAAGTTATACCATCGATTTCTGTAGGCAGAAATTTAATTTGATTGGTTCTTTGCAAAGCTCATGGGATTTGCCCTCTCAACGGGGTTACATTAGATCTTTAAGAGAGGAACACATTGAAGATCGCGCTTAAATTAGAATTGGATTTCAACATTCTGGTTTTTCCTGTCCTTCAGATGAGACTGAAGAATCACCGGGTTCTGTTTCACAGTAGTCACAGTTGGTATGTTGCTCAATAGCAATAAGTGCCGAGAATAGACACAGATTTGCAGCTCTTCAAATTCGTCTCATTTGATGATGTCATTGTATGAAAGTTTCTTAACCCATTCACCCCTGAATATACATTTAGGCTTGCCTAAATCATTGATATAAGGAAGAGTCCATTAGATTTCAGGGGTGAAAGGATTAAATGAGACATAATAGCAACACTAAAACAACTTAGAGCATTTTGATCATGTGAGCATATAAAATTCAATCTAACCTGCCTTAGCAACTCACTGAATTAAAGGACTACCTGTCGTGTGTGTCATGAATAAATGCTTCCCAAATGGCTTTATATCTCCTGAATATAGTATAAATCTCCAGAATTTAGACAACACCTGTCATATGTGAACCTTTTTGCACCTTTTTAGTATTTAATACTGGAGAGTATTACCGAAAAAGGATGGGTCTGAGACAAAAGAAAAGAGCTCAATTTCATTCTGAAACTTGGGTTAAAAGGGTTAAATAACTATTAAATCTGAGATTATTTCAGATTATCAATACAACTTCAACTATACATGATGGGTATGTCAAACCATGAAGGATGGGGAACTAGGTAGGACTTGAGGGTGGAACACACTGAGAGCATCACTAAAGGCAGGGCTCGAAATTAGTACTGGTCCTCTGGCTCGTGGCCAGTAAAAAATCCCTGAAAGGTACTGATATCTTTCCACTACACATGAAGTGACAAGCCATGAAGGATGGGAAACTAGGCAGGACTTGAAAGTGAGACACACTGATAGCATCACTAAGAGTACCAATACCTTCCCACTAAACCATGAAGGATGGGAGAACTCCCCAAAACAGAAGTTTTTTGTGGGCTATATTAAGAGCACCACCAAATGAATTAATTATAAGATCCCCTCACATTCAAGGACCATCAAAATTTAGTCTATTTATGATTGTTCTATGGTATACAGACCTTGGCAATATTTGATAGTACAGTGGGACTTTGTTATAAAAACCACCCAAGTAACTGGTCAAAATTAGTATGATTAGTGAGGTGGTCTCCTAAGTGAAATTTAAACTGTCTTGAAAAGTAATACCAGTAGACGGATTGAATTTTGATGATATTTTTTGTCTTAAATCAGCAATATGGTCTTTTTAGGCAAGGTTCCACTGTTTGCCAGGAAAGTATTGGGACATAATAAATATCCTTAACTCCACATAAAAAAATCATAACTCACTTTCATGGTGCTCCACGTGTACCACATTAGATCCACCATCAGCACAGTATATAATAGCCACTATTAGCACCACAATTCCAAGTGCACTTAGGGCAACCACAGGGTAACCGTTAAATGAATCGTCTTCTACATTCCTCTCTAGTGATCTGGACTGGACAGCTGAAAGTGACAGAAAAGTGAAAAATAAATCAAAAATATTGGAATAAGAATGAGAGCACAGCATCAAAGAAACTCTCTCTCTCTCTCTCTCTCTCTCTCTCTCTCTCTCTCTCTCTGTATGTGTGCACATTTTATTTTGGTTACTCTATAGTTTAGAGAATCTGATTAGATAACTTCCAAAAATTTATGAGGAGACATCTGTATTCACCCTCCTGTAAAAAGAAAGGGGCTCAGCTGTTATCTTGTCAGCACAAAAGATAATAAAGAAAGTGCCAATAGGCTAATTTACATGGAATGTATGTGGATTTTCAAGGCAGAGTTTTGGTGAACTCACAGTGTCAAGATGAATTTCTTTGTATTGAAAGGCAGGGCTAATGAAGATGAAATACAGGTTGTATATGATATATATCAATAATAGTATGGTTTCAAATAAATTATTCAAATAATATTTTTTATGTGCAACTTTGGTTAGTGCATGAGTATCACTTTACAACTCTGGGGATAAAACTTGAAGAATATTGAATGTCTTTGATACATTCAGAAAGTGATTGCTTATTGGAGGTGAAGATCTTGACCCCTTACATGTTGATTTCTAGGTCATTAGTACTGTATTGTCTGTGCATGTCAGGTCATAGTTTTCTGGATGGTTTTTCTGCTTTTGGGGGTACTGAACTGATTCTTTGCATGAGTGAAACACAAAGGGTTACAGATCCTATTTAACCCTCTCACCCCTATAGAAACAATTAGATTTGCCTACATTATTGATTTAAGGAGGATCCCATTAGAATTCAGGGGTTAATGAATTAAGTTTTATTCCACTACTTACTTTTATCAGTTACAGTTCTTGGGCTATTCAGAATGTCATTCTCACCTTTATTGGGGGATGCATCTCTTTCAGTGATCAAACACTTGTTAAACCCTTTCAACCCCAAGTATCAGAATGGTATGCTCTTTTCTATTGTCTGGACCAGTCAATTTCGGTCTATGGTGTTGAAAGGGTTAATTATCTTTAGAAAATGAGCACAACATTGGACAGTTAAGTCCAGATTGACATGGACAACTGAATGGTCAGAGCTAGATTGGCAGCAACAACCCTTCCTTCTCTGTAATGGAATACACTCTAGGTGGGGGGACAGGTCAATTATGCAGTGGCCTTCTTCTTAGTAACAATTGTCAAATTTTTCTGATCACCCTGATACTTTGCCAAGATTTCAAAGCAATTTATTCTTTAAATTGCTGATGTTTCTCCATATTCGTATGCCAATATTTTATTGAAGTCAAATCTTAGCAACTTAGAGAGATAAAAACTCAATATCTCATCCATAAAATGTTATTAATCTGAACTTTTTTCTTTTATATCATGATTTGCATCCTTGTGATTTTGGCCTTGAACTTTGACCTCTTTTTCTACATCTTTAACTTAGACCGTACCCTTTGGACCATTAGGCATAGTGCTATGATATATCACACAAAAATGCTAATGACTACAGCTTTGATTATGTATAACGATAGTTACTTTTGACCTTTTTTTAACAATATTTTATTCAATCAATCAATATATATTGAACAGCTTGAATGAAATACTTCAGGGGATTTGAAAAAAAGCAATGCTGCTTATATGAATTCATCTCCCCTTGGAACAATGCACATTAAGTATAAGAAGATGGTCAGGGAAGATGGTCAGAGAAGATGAATAGGAAAGAATTAAAGTAGTCAGGAAAAAGGAAGAGTGGTACGTCAACTATGTAGGAGATGGTTTGCAAAACCATGACTATAATATGGAAGATCTGATTCATAAAGAAAATGTAGGTACTACATAGATATAACGGTTTGCAGAGGCAGTGAAGCGAACATCATTGGGTCGTTCTATGACCGTACAGAAGAGGTGTCGTGACATACACATGTATATGACTAAAGACTAATACAAAATGAAAATGTACTTGTGACAAAAAAAAAGTACATGACTTGCTTGTTACTATAATTCTAATCTAATAATAATTCTACTTTTGACCTTGTGATCTTGAGCTTGAGATCTCACTTTGCTATCCGGCCATTCCATAATTTAGAAGTAGGCCTAACAGTTAAATAATTTTGAGTCCGCTGATGCTTCACAATCCATTCGTTTGTGAGTTCGAAATATGAATATTATACTGAATAAATAAATTCTTTGACGGTTACATGTAGCCTAATTAAAACTAATCTGATATTTCAATAAAGTTTGAGTCAATGATCAAAGGACTCGATTGAACACATAAAACAGACTAAATGAAGCGTGTCTCTACAATACACTTGTTAAATGGCATCTAAAACAGTTAGCATAACTCCAAGACGTGATATCACGGGCAGCGGTAATAGATCTCCATGTGGTTTTCCACCCATTTTGTGCACAACCAATATTTCTCTTTTTATCGCTATTCCATTTATTTTCTTTTCGTCATTTGTTTTTTTTTTTTATTTCATAACGACGTTTATTTTGTCCCTATCCAGATTTTTAGGTCACTAGTACAACTTGTGTATTCTGATGTCCTATTTCCAGTGTATGTATACGGTTGCTATGCAGTGATTGCAGACGACAATATGAGCGCGCTAATAAGCCACGGTACGATGCTAATTGACAACTGAGCTCATTAAACATTTATTTTCTTTAGTCAAACAGTATACGATGATACCGTGTTGCTGAATATTAGTGTTATTGTTGAGTTTTTGTTTTTGTTTTGTTTTGTTTGTTTTTGTTTTTATCAATATTAAGCAAGAAATTAATAAATAGACACGATAAAACATGACGATGTCTACAAATTACAAATGTATAGGTGCGCGACACAGTTTTAATTGAAACAGTTAAATGAACTTAGGAACGGCAATGTTTTTATCAGTCGTTGTTACAGCAAATAAAAAAGACAATTAGCGTTACTCAGGTGTGCAGAAACTGAGTGCACTGGTACTGAGAGTCGTACTTCAATACTTAGGTAATGCATAAAGAAAAAAGAAACAGGAAGGGGAGAAAGGGAGGGTATACGTCTGTTTTGTCTTCTACACCCCTCCCCTTGAAGAAACTTTCATTGCCTGTTCAAACTTTTATTGTCTGTATCATGAGTTTTCCTGCTGTTTTTAATAGATATAATTTTCTTTTTATATATAAAATTAATTTATCTACAAGTTTATCTAATGTCCAATTTTCTTTTACATGAAGTTCTTTTGGTATTGCCTATTTGATCTTAATAATGTCACAAGTGTGTTGTATCTCTCTCTCTCTCTCTCTTGTGTACATGTGTGTAAAAAGCATGCAAGCTTGTACAAACTCGTTATGTTCACTTTATATTCCATCCGTCTGTCGTCATTTGCTTGCTCATCGGGGCATTTTGAAATTGAACTAACATGAATACACAATTCGCCGAGACACACTCAAAGAAAAAATATGCCAATGAATCAACCTTTGTTTGAGGTTAAATGCATAACATTAAAATTCAGTTTATATTAAGTAACAGACGACAAAAACATGTCTTCAGACGACACGAACTTTGAGAAAACATTTAAATGTAATATGTATGAGCTATTCGTTTACGATGTCACTATGGATCCGCATACTAGGTAATCAGCACAGATTTAAACGATAGAAATCTATTAAAAGACAAAATGGAGATTTGAATTCTGCGAAGAGCAAATCAGGAAGAGAGAATAATTGTTCAATAAGCCGAAAACAATAAAAGAGCATAGATGTACAATCAAGCTGATAATACATGTATTATGGTAGGCCTATATATGTCCATAATTTAGGGTGGTCGCGCAATTATATCGTAGTTTGTGCAGTTGGTAAATATCAATGTCAGGGCAATTTCTGGATATCTTTGATTTCAGATTTTCGAAAACCACAAAATTTTGTTCGGAATTAAGGAGAGTATCGAGCTGACATAGCTATTCCCAATTAGGGGTACTAAAACCCGAAAAAGATTAGGTATAAATTAAGTTGAAAACAATATACAAAATTTGAAAACGCCAAAAGAACTTGAGACGATGCTGCTGATTTATTCTTAATCAGCTTTAACGTTCAACGTCCCACTCAAGAACCTTTCGCTTATATGGAGACGTCACCGTGTACCGGTGAAGGGCGACAAAATTAACGCCCTTTGCTTGGCACACATAACCGTAGAGCAGGGAGAGTTCTTTAATGTGCCAACGCCTACTGTGGAACGGGACCTCGGGTTCTACAGCTCATCCGAAAGACGGGGGCAGCCAACCGCGAATTAGCGTGGGTTTGAACCCCCAACTTCATTATTCGAAGTCGAACACACTAACCTCTAGGCCACGGTGGCCCCTGATCACCTTTGACGACAATGATTATTTAATTCTTCTCTCCGAGGAATTATTTTCAGCATAGATGATAAGCCCATAACTGATAGGGAAAGCAAACTCAATCGCAGCGTGAATTCGAACCCACGTCCTCGCAGACTGAAAACAAACACACTAACCACTGATTCACAGCGGCCCCTCAGAAAAAGTAATAAAATTTTGATACTCATTGAACTCGTTACTATTGATCTTATTTTTCGATACAAAAAGTATTATGTGTAAATAAAAGTAGCTACAATACTGAGCACAAATACACACAAACTATAGTCCCTTCCAGTGTATACCCCGAAATGTGTCGCTTGACTTCATTTTTCGACGTACAGAGTGGGTAATCTATATTTATCTTGGCTTATTTAAATGATCTCTTTCACTTTAAAGCAAATATTAAAAGAACAAACATTGCCAAGAATGTGAGGGGAATGACACGAGAAGAAAGAACATATATTCATCCCTGGGTATTGAGTTCTTTTATTTTTATTTTTTCGTCGTCGACTTTCACAAACAGACTTTAACATACAGAAATATAGTAAGGTTCTCAAGTAACTTCACAGATACGAGGTATTTTTGATGAGCAATACCCGACCACTTTTTAGCAAACTTATAAAATAAAATTATCATTGCCTTATTGGTTGAGTCAGTATATAATGCCCTCTGAATCTCGTGTTCAACTATCCTCCTAAAATTACTCAAGAATTACGTTTTACACAGATGACTTTGTCATCGCCATTCTCAAGTCTACGCGAGGTTGGTAAAAAACACAAATATGTCTAAAACGTGAGGTTTTAGAGCCTACCTCTGACGGATTTCAAAACACCTAACACCCCGTGCGTTCCCCGTCATCTCCTTGCATCCAGGTTTATAAGCATCCATTTTACTTTTGCGTAGCTTCAACATTGTAGGTAACGAATTTTCTCAGTATACACGCCAAATGTGACGACAGTGGCAATAAAATTCAGTATTATATGTATAGATCTTCTAATCTGAAAATATTTTGCCTTTTCGTCTCAACTTTTGATCACGTTTCAGAATTAAAACACGAAAATTAAAATACATGAACGTCATTGGCGGGGTTTTACATGTTTTCATGCACAGTGAGACCGCTATGGCCTACTTGTGAGTATGTTCGCCTTCTGCTCGTGAGGTCGGGGGTTCGAATCCGAGCGACGATGCCGTTGACTGCCCCTATATTTTACATGAGACAGTGAAAACCTTGGTCCTGTGTCACAGTAGATGTCGTTACGTTAAGTAACCCTCCCTGCTCTATGGCCATAAGTGCCGAGCATAGGCAAAAGTTATTGCCCTTTACCGGCACAATCAAATTCAGTCTTCTAAATTGTTTTCACACTTAGCAGTTGTTCCGCTTGCCCAGACAGGATAGGACGAGCTGAACCTGTACTGGGAGGCTGGCATTATAATTAGCTGAACATAAAGGTAGAACACGACTAAGAGTTGTTAAGTGCTATAAACAACAAGTCCCCAGAGACCTTAATTACGTTACGGTTTATACACTGTGCTTCGATAGCACAATATGTTTTATTAACCTTTAAAGGCATCGGGCTAATCAACTTAGAATAAATTATATATATACATACGTATCCAGAAGGAGGGGTCCGTACACAATGTAGACCTATATGGTTATTGGTCAATGATGCTTAGATTTTCAGAGGGTTGATTTTTTTTCTTGCTACAAATTGAAACGCCCTCTCCCCTTTGGAAAAAAAATTCTGGATCCGCGCATAATACATGTACAATATTTACAAGAATATATGCAGTAGATATCAGAAATGTTACATATACAAACCGTTTTAAATTTGATATAATACAGAAAAGTAAAGAGATGGGGAAACGAGGAAAAGAAAAATAGGACATTTATAGAGTTAACACCATTAAATTTTTCTTTTTTAAAAGGATAAATTCAAAATATTAGCAAATTTTTAAGTTTTTATCATATTTCTCATTGAAATGAGTTGTACTAGTTGTTGACGGCACGGGAAGTAGCTATCAATGTATTATACTCTAAGTTCTCTATCAAAACGACAAATCAAAGCAAAATGGTAGCTAGTCATCTTTAACTTCATTCACGTTTCATTTTCACATAGTCATAGGCCTACATGTATTTAGTCAGCCATTTGTACCCGGTAGCCCTAATTGCCGATCCTTTTCTACGTATTGACAACTGATTTTCTACACATGTATCAATCAAATCTGGCCTAGTATTTGTTAGTTACAAAGTAGCAATAGTTGAAATGATTTGGTCAATGTCAAGTTCATGGTCACAATGACAAGTTGACAACGATACTGGCTGATGGTTTTACAATCCTACGAAAAGGTCAGGTCAGGTCATGTCATAAGGTCATTGACCTTGGTGTCCTATTTAGGTTTCGAATCACGTATTAAGTCCTAAATATGAAATATGTGCGAAGCACTTTTGTTTCTCAGTAATCTTACATCTATGCATGATATTCCCATAGGTCAAGGTCACCTCGCTTAGTTGACCTTATGTGTCAGTAGAGGGTACACTTTAATTGAACTGTCACTGTGCCATCGGGATGAGGGGGGAATACTCGGGTATTATCTTCAAAAGAAACATAACTTGCACATATTTCATATCAAGGGGTCAAGTAGTCAATTTGATGAAAAAGGCAAAAAATAGAGTCTGAATAATCAATTCTGAACGATACAAACAAACCCTTTGCTAACTCTGTCGTACAATTTGAGGTCTCTAAAACAAACAACAGTAGTAATTATTTTTTTTACAGATTTTCTTAAGTGTCATTGAGTTTGAGAAATTTAAATAGTTTCCCTACTTTCTATTAGTACACTAAAGGGGCCGCCGTGACCTAGTTGTTAGCGTGTACGACTTCCAATCGAGAGGTCCAGGGTTCGGATGAGACAGTAAAAAGCGCGGTCTCGTGTCACAGTAGTTGTTAGCCCGTAAGAGAACCTTCCCTGCTCTACGGCCATAAGTGCCGGGAATAGGCACAATTTGTCTCCCTTCATCGGCACACGGAGACGTTTTCATATAAGTGAAGGATTCTTGAGTGGGACGTTAAACAACTACAACTACACTAAACAGTGTATGCCACCTATTGTTCTAGTCTCCTAGGTAATTTTTTTTTCATCAATGTGGAGTGCAACGGATAGAACAAAAGTCCTACATGTACGTCCTGAGAAGATAACAGGGTGATTTCACAATTCCATAGACAAATTCCAAATTTTCTATTTATCCCCTTGAGCTCGATCGAATAGAGTGACCGTACAATAAGTTATATATACCTGACCCCCCCCCCCCCCCCCCCCCCCCCCCCGTTAAATACAAAGAACACTAAAATGCTTGTACGTGTACTTGCTATGTTTCATAGGAAACGTGTCATTAAGTTATTCATATTTAACTATGGGGCTAATTCAAACATACAACATGACTGTACACCTATCTGTTGTTTGACTGAGACAAGTACATTGTACATGCATACATGAAGATGTGTAGACCACATGTTTAAATGGCGATTTAAGTAGGCCTTAGCCATGAGAAAACGGACACCCCTCCAAACATTACCCCCTGGTTAAATCATTTTGTCTCAGACACACTGAGGGAAAGTTACTTTTAACTTTTCGTAAAAACTGATAGACCGAGTCTCAAAAGACACAAAAATTATAACCGAAGTTAAAGTTTATAATTATATGGGTACCTTGGTAATATATATTTACATAATATACATGGATATATGATATTCATTTGAAATTGATACCGATCTTTATTGTACATTTCATAAATAGTATGCTATTTAATACTTTCGTGTACTCAGAGACGTATACATGTATAACACATATCATGTTACATATTATGTTATATACGTCTCTGGTGTACTGTATTAATCTTTCATGCCCACCGTGTTTGAAATCGATACATTATCACGTTTGATTATTTCAATTTAGATTATTGTAATTTAAAAAAAAAGAACATGTCATAAGGTACTTTACCTTGTGTTTGTGTTAAACTTAATCATAAAAATTAAGCACTTAAGCATTATCAAGGTGTGTATTTAGCCGCTGACAATTTGCCCGTTATGAACCTTCCCATCCGTGTCCTACATCGGTAGCATTTTGACCAGTCCAGACTACTTAGAATTAATAACATATCAAGGACGCTAGTAAGGGTAAAGTTACCGACCGCTGTTTCACGTGTCGTGACCGGAGGGAGCATGTATTTGACATAGTTCTATTCAAGCGTACAATAAATTTACAAGTCAGATATCCGTCCCTATTCATATTCAGAAAAATAGATATAAGATACACACATACTGGCATACAAATATCGAAATTATTGAAAAATTCGAAATTTACCAAAATATCGACATATTAAAAGGAAGTTATTGGAACTGGGTTCATATCGGTAGAATGTTCAATATAAATACAATCTTGGTAAGAAATAATAATTATTGGCCTAGCCTACTTGTATACGAAAATGGGATCAGAACAAAAATATCTAGCGGAATTTTTTTAATGAAACAGGTTTCAACCTACGTTTGCATGGAGGTAGATCAGAAATTATTCAGAGAATTTGTTGGATATAACTGTACAGTCGACAAACTACCCATGCGCCACAAACACTTCCAAGACCAGCATCGATCGCGAGACACTCGCGTGCAGGATTATCTCTCTTTTCTGTAACAGGCTATTCATTTCTTCCTTCACAACGTAACACATGTACTCTACTAACAAGAGTCTAGTTTCAGTTTAACAAATTAAGGCTTTATAAAATAAGACTTACTTTGAATTAGTAAAGCCGCCCAGCTTAAAAACAAGAAGAAACGGCCCTCCATCTTGTCGATCACAAGTGCCGTTGCATGAGATTCAAAGAGATTTTGTTTTAATCAAGTGCAAGATTTGTTTGTAAATAACCTAGACTACAGGAGTCATTACGTATGTAAATCCGCCATGGGGAACGACTCTATATATCTATGGAGTTCAAATCAAGCGTGTCCAGTATTCACGTATAACTGCTCTTGGGTTTTTTAAATATCCAATACAAGTACTTATACCGCAATATAATAACCAGATCTTATTTTTAACACTATTACCTGAAGATCGGACAACTCGGCTCAATGGCATATCGACCAATTAAATACTCGACGAAACAGATACCCGACTGCAGGTAGAGTTACAAGAGAATGCATGCAATGAAACGAATACTCCTGGACTGAACTAATTAATGTAGGTTTGGATAAGTTTAGTTTCAAAACAAAGTGTATAAGTAAATGAAAAATGGACAGAATTGGAACTCCACGTACTTTCCTTTTTCTGCATAGAAACACTCTAAATTGAGAGCGAGACATACGGAGAAATAATTTTATCAGTTGCCGCCGATAACTAAAAAGACGCTTTAAGTATTGAGATAAAATTGAGTTGGAATATCTGTGTGAGAGACAAGTAGAAATATCACAAGATAACGTTGATCTATATGCGGCAAAACTCTCGGTAAGATCCTATCAGGGGCAAAGCAATTTATCCTTCGACGGTTCTACAGAAAAAATAGAATTACATATATAGTAATCTTTCTGCATTATTATGAGTCTACAAAAGAAGAAAGTAGTCACCGGATTTTGCCCCTCCATCCTTTCATGGAGCCACAAAATGTTTAGGATCAGGACTAGAAACACACCTTTCTTAGTTCACACTTAAACCACTAAACAACGTTTAAGCAGTTTTTAGAACACATGTAGATCCACAGCACAGGTTTATGTTTCAGAGGTGGCTATAAAATTAGAGACGACATCTCGTTTGGTGATGGGCGCTATAATGGGTACGAGATGTGCCCCTTTCTCGCCATCCATAGTCAAAACTAGTTTTTGATGATTTAGAGTAAATTTATCAAATGTATTAATTTTGGGGCCAAAATATCATCAAAATATTTAAAGTATCTGACCACAACACCAGTTTATTTTGGTAAATACGCAAACGATGTAAATTTCAATACTGAAAACATGACGTCACATGTATATTCGTGAAAGTTTAGTTGAACAGTTCCTCCATATGGAACATGCATTTCAAATGACTTGATTACAAACGTAAAAATGTACAAATCCGTAAATGACTTAGTCGTGAGACTTGGTAAGGTCGGCGACATAGATCTCCCTTATCATTTAGCAACAGTGTAAATGCAATCAATGTGGACACTGGCATGTCAATAATTCTCTGTTGGTGAGTGAGACAAACATTCTTTGTTCGATTGGTTTACATACATCGATTTTTAAATGGTCACAAATTTCTTAAAAGCGATAAATGTACATGTACAGTACATATATTTGCACTTGCGTGTCTTACGTGTTTTTTTTCTTAATCGACGTGAGAGATGTCGCAAATTCCTACGCATTCAAGGAACGAGGAAGAGTATGTTCCGAGATACACACAATGCACAATGGAATCTTGTCTATTTATAGGAGAATGGCTAGCAAGAAAGAACACCAGAACCTAGAATGTTTGTTATGGTCTGAGTTTGTGGTCTTAATACGCAAGGTTCATTAGCCGTGAAAGAGAAAGGCAGAGAGAGGGATCATGATATGGATTCTTAAAGTAAAGATGCATTCGGTTTTAGGACAGAAGTTGCTGGCTTTTCCTATCCTTCGGATGAGACTGTAAAACCCAAAGCCTTGTGTCACAGAAGGCGTTAAAATGTCACTGAATATCTCTCAAGAACAT
>JACSZP010025726.1:0-31095 GCA_016161895.1 Pinna nobilis
TTTGTTTGGAGGGGTATTGGACACTCTTGAATCCCAACGTATTTCCGGTAATGCGTTTTGAATGGAGCATGGGTGTCAAAGACGAAAAGCCGGGCACTGGAATATTTGTCGAATTTAAGGAAGCGGTCTGGTACGATGTAGGGAAATACACAAATATTACACATTGTCTGACGAATGGGAAACGACTGGAACACAATGAACTGTATGTACTATATGTCAAAGCTTGGTACTCCTACACCGATTATATGGTGTTTACGTCAGATCCTGTACTTGTTGACCTTACACCTCCAACTGTGCGTCGTGGTGCCTCAGTATTTGAATCTGTAGATGGATGTAGAACTGACATCGACTTTCTCAATGCCACTTTTTACTTTGTCGTCTGCTGGAACCGTGTCTTCTCAGAGAGTGTTAATACCTCAGTACAATATGCAATAACTGGTGGATCTGCGCCATTTGGTAAGTTTTGTTTGAATTCATTATCTTGACTTGGGATTATGATCACACAAAAATTTCAAATTTTATATTTAAAAGGTCAGAATTTACTCTGTTGAGCAAAATGTTAGAAAAACGGCTCATCAAACGACATAAACATTTTCTTTAAGACGGTTGCCATGGTGGTCACCTGGGGAAAATATGGTTAAAGAATATTTTTCTAACCGAGAAAATTACTTGAGTTAAAAATGAATTTTTCAGATTAATGATTAATTGAAAAAATTCTGAGAATATTTTGTTGGGGTTCTGGGCGTTGATTATCGAAATCAATTAATTGCAGAGTTTTATTATCGTTTCAATTCTTTCTTCAATTTTTCAAAAAAAATTATTTTCTCAGCAGACATGTATGATGCTGTCACCTTTATACCTTTATTCAATTCCAAAATTGTATAAATCATATCGAAAAATGCAGGTCTCCTTGATTTGTTGTCGAAGATTATCTCTGATGTGTTGTCAATATTTATTTACGCTTTAGAGTCCATGTCATCCAATTTTCTTTTCAACTTGTTAAATCTTATTCAAATTGAAATACGTGTATGTTCTTACCTTCATTTATTTATTTGAACAGGTGACGACCTACTCAGTTCAGTCAGTGTTGGAACCCACCCTTTCTACAGTATAAAAGGTTCACTTCTTCGACCCGGTACAACATATTACTTTACGGTATTGGCCAAAAACAATATCGGTCTGATTACCTCCCTTGTCTCTGACGGTGTGTTGATTGATCTGGATAAACCATCTTCAGGCGTTGTGTTCAACACTAAGCATCACAGGAATGTCCTCCAGCAGTCTGATACGGACCACGTTGGAATCTCTTGGCACGGCTTTGACGACCACCATTCCTCGATCAGATTTTACTCTGTGTCTATAGTGGATGCGGTGTCAGGTGAAATAGTTGTAAATACCGATACCTCGGGGATCACCAATTCAATTGTTATCGACCACTTATCCCTGCTTCATAACCATCATTACCAGGCGGAAGTAGTTGCTTATGATGCGGCAGGGCATGCGTCAAATAAAGTGACGTCAGAGCAGATTTTGATTGACAGTACATCCCCTAAGGCATATATTTGTTCGCGTTATGAAGATATAGGGGAGTTGAATACCACATTTACATTTAAAGACCATCTTCATGGTCAACAGAAAGTTTATATACATGGTAACGCTGATGTATCAAAAGATGAAATATATGAACTCCTGTTATTTATAAGCGATCCTATCATATCCGGTACCGTTCAAGCACAATTTGACGAGAATCTGTTGTCAATTCCTGTCACTGAGAATTGGAACGGATCAGTCACAGTGCAGCACAAATTTATATCGTCACATGAGGGTGAAATGGATATCAGTATGTACTTCTGTCAAGAAACAAAGTATTATCCATCAAGTGTCCATTTGAAGTTACGTAGCTGCGTCTCCAAGTCAGTGGCCAATGAACATGCAGTGCAGGTGAAACAGCTGTCCCCAAATACCTTATCATTCTTCAGTTTTGTGACTGATGATGAAAGTGAATTAAAATCTGTACAGGTCGGTGTAGGATTGACCAGGGGCGGATATCAGATTAGAGCACTCTCTCCTGTATCTCGTGACAGTATGACGTCATTAACCTTTGACGCACCTCACGGCAGTAAGGTGTTTGTTACTTTAATGGCGGAAAACAACGCAAATCTTGTGTCTTTCTTCACATCGGATCCTTTAGTGGTTGATCATACCAAACCGGAAATAACAGATTCGACTGCTTCCCTGACGACAACGGAGAAGTACGTTGATAATTCAAACTCGACCAGGCAGAATGTTAATGGATCTATCAGCGGTAATTCTTCTTTGGAGATCGGCGATGACGTCAGCATCTCTACCAGAAGCATCAATGAATCAGCGTTACATTCTGTGATGTCGTCCGATATTGATGTCCAATGGAAAGTTACTGACCCTGAAAGTGGTGTCCTAGAATGTCATTGTTCGGCAGGTAAGAAGTTTGGGATTTACTAAAACATTATTAGATATACTGGATAAGCTGATCCTTGTTAATTGACATTGGTTTCCAAATTTTTATATAATGGTCTTGGATTGGACTGAAGCTCGATCGTACGATCTTGAGACAAGACTTTGCCTGTGAATATGTTAATTAAACCAAACTAGATATATGACCATAAATAAGTTGATATGATTCTAATTCTTTTATATTTATTTCTTATAGGTGTCGGTCCTGGCTCAACAACGATACAAGATTGGAAACAAACCAAAGAGAACAAACAGTGTCAGATAAACGACCTTAACCTCCCTCATGGTACAGTTGTGTATGCCAATATCCGGTGTATAAATAAGGTACAACTAAGTCACGTGGTACACTATGGACCGATGATTGTGTCCTTTGAGTCGCCCGAGAGGACAGAGGCGGAAGCAGATTTTGTATTGAGCAACAGGCGCAGTAACATCCATAATGACCCATCAACTGATGTCCAGTCTAATACATCTCTTATACACTTCTACTGGGACGGGTTCCAAGATGTATCCGGAATAACTTACGAGACCAGACTGTCCGCGGAAGGTGGAGATGTATATCCCTGGTCCGACAACAGTCACAGAACGTTTATGTCCTACGCTGTTCAACCCCACAGTCCATCTACTTATACGGCGCATGTGCGGGCCAGAAATTTAGGAAATGTGTACAGTGTGCCAGTCAATAAAACTATAACTTTTCTTGATTCTGGGCCAAAACTTACAGGTACTTCATTCATGTTGCTTGGTTATTTAGAATGTATGTTTTCCCTTTGTACCTTCATTTAACACTAATTAACATTTAAGTTACAAATGCGAATACTTAAGGTCTTTCTGTGTATTATCGTATAATCATGTTCTCATTGCTCTTTTTGAATAACAAAACAAACCCAAAGTTCAAAATTGGCATTTCATGTAAGAATATTTAAAAAAAATTAACTGATGATTCATGCAGGTTAATAGCTACGCTTTATCATGAGCTCTTTTTCATTTCAGGACAACAGGCAAATATACAACCCAATGGCGGAAGTTACGTCATCAAATGGACTGGTGTGTTTGAGTCGAGTCGATTCGGAAGTCTTCTGTACTGGGTATCTGTCGGCAGCCAGGAGGGAAATATAGATATACATCGACCAACATCGACTTCTACAGAATCAATTGACGTCATTGTAGATAAACACCAACATTCAACTCTGTATCTCTCTGTTACAGCATTTGACACGAATGCCGAGTACACAAAGTACTCAAAGATTTTCTATCTTTGATTAAGTGAAACTCCATTGTTTGCACGCACTAAAATAGAGACATATGTTATAATTTAGTTTTGTTGCCAATTTATAGTCAAGTTTCAATTGTTTTTTGTGATTACTTGAAGCTACGTTTTGATAATTGTATAGACTTATTATTGTATCTATTAGTAATTGATTTTTCAAAAATTGTTAATTGTAGAAGTTGAAACATTTTAAAAACATGAAACTGCAAAATTGACAATAATTTAATTTTTCTAAACGTTTTCAAAATTGTATAACTTTGTACAGCTGTATATTTAGCTATTTAAATTTGTATCTTTTATTGCAACAATTTCTTGATCATCAAAAATATTTGTTCGTCTTGTAGCAAGTTGTACTTTATTCAAATTTATACGTGAATTGGTAAAGTAAAATGTGATATTTGCACCTCCGTCCACACAGAATCAAACTCTTATATTCGATATATTGAATATAGGTGTTAGATTATTTTTTGCTTATAATTGTTAGCGATTTTTATTTTAATATCGTATTAAGTTACAAAAAGTGAATTCAACAGAAGTTGTGTTTTATTGCATTATTAACGTATGACCTAACTCTTTATTTTTACGCATTAGAACAATATATCAATAAACATAGAAGACAATTATGTTGTTATCGTTCTATTTTCAGAGTTCTCATGTAACAATACCAAATTCTAAGGGGAGCCGTGGCCTAGTGGTTAGCGAGTGCGACTTCTAATTGTGAGGTCCGGAGTTCGATCCCGAGTAGCGCTGCCCTACGACCATTAGTGTCGAATATAGCCAAAATTGTTCGTCCTTCACTTGCAAACGGAAATGTCTCCGTATAAGTGAAAAAACTTGAGTGGGCTGTTAAACAACAACACAACCAAACCCAAACAACCGAATTCTTAATCAATACAGGGGCTTTCATTTATCGCGTTATTAACGATAGGTCGATCACCGATTCTAACTGTACATATAAAATCAATTTTGAAAGTCCATGTTACGGTAGGTATCAGCATGTTAAGGAACCCTGACCTGCCTGATGTGTCGGGGATAGACAATATTTGAAGCCATTCACATGCATTCGGTGACGTTAGAGATTATGGAATGGAACAGATTTTTGTTTTTGTTTGTTTTGTTGTTGTTTAACATCCCACTCAAGAATATTTCACTCATATGGAGAGATCACCGTGTGCCGGTGAAGGGCGATAAATTTTGCCTGTGTTCGGCACTTTTGGCCGTAGAGCAGGGAGGTTTCGTTAACGTGCCAACACCTACTGTGACACGGGACCTCGGTTTATACTGTCTCATCCGAAAGACAGGGACGGCCAACCGCGGAGTGGCGCCTGCGGTAATCGAACCCCTGGCCTCTCGGCTGGATGTCGGACACGCTAATCACTCGGCCACGGAGGGCCCGAATGGAACAGTAAACAGCTGTTTAACAACCGTGGCTTGGTACAGTAGCTATTTAGCTATTCATGTGTAGGTATTGATATACTATATTGTCCAGTCTGTAGGGTAAATATGCTTAGTATTATGCACATATATAGAACACATACGTGGATCTTAAGTCCTGCATGTAGCGCCAGAGGTCAACAAGGATAAAGAACAGTCGCTAGACGTGTTTAAGTCTAGGAAGTGCAATGGCCCAAGCTTTCCAAAATATGCGAAACTTTGGAGCATGACACCAGCATTTCGTGATATTTTCAAGTGATTGAGTACAGTAATTTGAAGTGGGGCGTTTAAAAACAAAACAAAACAAAAATAAAACAGGAAAAGCAACTCATTTATTAAAAGGAAGTACTCGAACATTCTCGAAGACAACACTAAATTTTGATTGTCACATTAGGTGACAACGCGTCTTCTTGTATTTTTATACTATTTAATGCAATATTTTAATGGGATTTAAGAGTATTAACTACTTTCACTCACAAACTGTTTTATCTTTGAAGCTTTTTCTCTCCCTGATTAAAAAAGTCAAATGTTTTATAATCTCAAATGAAGGGACAGACCTTGATCGTATATACTCCCAAAGATCTTTTAGAACCCAAATCTGATTCATTAAATCGGAACTTCTTAAATCGAAAAATACATAAAATAATGTATGCATGAACTTCATTAATAACGGACAACATTGATTGAAATATTATTAAAAATGAATTACTTTTTGACAGTTTATATTACGTGTTAATTTCGATACGGGGAGGAACGACGATTTGTTTGTGCATCACCGTGACTGACACACATCCCCCTCCCCGTGTAAAATGCAGTCCACATGGTGCATGTAAGTTTGGTCAGTTATAAGCATGTACATATAAAGTGCCAGTTTATCAAATGGAGATAAGGATGATTAAGTACCTAGTCTAGATGTGAAAATAAATCTGAAATAACAACACACAGCTATAAGATGTTACAGACCAGTGCGTGACTAGTCAAACCATTAGGCGCCATATTGAGGAGTACTCAATATGATTTTCTTTCACCTAAATCACCAGGGGCCTCCGTGACCGAGTGGTTAGCGTGTTCGACTTCAGGCCGAGGGGTCCAGGGTTCGTTTCCCGCAGCGCCACTCCGCGGTTGGATGTCCTTGTCTTTCGGATGAGACAGTAAAAACCGAGGCCCCGTGTCACAGTAGGTGTTGGCACGCTAAAGCACCCTCCCTGCTCTACGGCCAGCAGTGCCGAGCGCAGGCAAAATTTGTCGCCCTTCACCGGCACACGGTGACGTCTCCATATGAGTGAAATATTCTTGAGTGGGACGTTAAGCAACAACGCAACAACGACGACAACAACCTAAATCATCTAACTGATAATTCCTGGGCCTGAATCCTTTCGTCAAAATATCAATAGATAATTTGCGACTTCGAAACACCCGTCATCATTCAGTCGGAGTTTGACGATCGGTGAATATAGATTTCATAGATTGATACCATGCTTTGTCTACTTATTTCTCTGTTGGAGTGACAGAGGAAAGCACTTTGAGATATATTTATAGTACATGTACAATTCTAAATTTTGCGTTAACTTTCAAAGTTTCTATTTTATCTATATATTAGTAAGCCATCCTATGTGACTCGCTGAACCTCTGTTTAGAAGTTTTTTAATAAAAACTTTTTATCACTTCCCTTGTCGTTTTTTCATGTTTATTTTTTTTTTGTTTGTTTGTTTTTATTTTAACAATTACTAAGTTCCGTAGGGTTGTATATGCAGTGACGTCATAGCGAGTATAATCATTCAAACATGTCATTGAGAAAATGGTATAGGTATAATTTAGGGTTTTCTTGTCATATCCCTTTATAACTTCATCGATTTTGATGCTGGCTTTGCGTTGTGTACAGTTTGAAAGAGTATATTATCTATGAAAGAAAAAATATTGAAGACTCCCGTTCAGGCTGTTTCTCCACAATATTTACAAAAATATCACGTCATTGTTAGCCACTTCACGATCGACATAATACACCCACTCCTGTGAAATATAGATTCAAAAAGTAGGAAACCGAAAGTATAGGAAATCCATGAAGATCTCTTTGAACTTGCAACCCAAGGGGCCTACAAAATGACTTGGTGTTAAACGGTTGCCGAACCCCAATCGAAAAAAATTTCAATATCTAAACTCTTCTCCTAAAATTTATACCGCAAAGTTCAGTATAAAATGAAAGACGATTTGTTTCTTAATTATCACCAAAATTACAAAAAATTTGAATTTTAAAAATAAGAATAAATCTTCCCTTTTGTTAGTGTATACAGTCGGGATTAAGTGACGATCATTAAGCAGAAACTATGACTGTCTTATAAAGTTGAAACCACATGTTTTCGCAATGTTAATTATAAAAAAGAAAAAGATTATCGATTCTCAAGTAAGATCACGGATTTAAAAAGAAACCCTGTGCATCATTCTATGGATTTAACCAAGTGCAGTCGTCACAATCACATCGACTTACTGTAATTTTGAGGAGATAATTCAAAATTCACTCATCCCTTATTAGGAATATCGAATTTACAATATTACACTTTCTTAATCAATTAGAGATGACTAGAGCTACTCTGTATCCGGAATATTCAATTTGTATGCTAGGCTTATACTAGTCATCACATATACATGCCAACAATATAAAGATTAAATATCGGACGGAATAGGGCCGAAGGGTCAGGGTTTCGAATCTGAGCGGTACCAAACTGCGGTTGGCCGTCCTTGTCATTCGGATGAAAGATGAAAAACCGAGGCCCCGTGTCACAGTAGGTGTTGGCATGATAAAGAACCATCCCTTCTCTTCGGCCAGCAGTGCCGAGCATAGCCAAAATTTGTCGCCCTTCACCGGCACACTTTGACATCTCCATTTGAGTGAAACAATAATCCAACAACAACAACATCAGACGAAATGATAGAATATTCATGAGTAACCTATCCTTCTTCTGCTTTTTCACGTTAATTTCCATGTATCCTTCTGCATAGGTTTGTACGATATAGAACATAAAAGTTAATATCTAGAGTAGAATTTATCTGCTCTAGGATATTCATGGGAACAGTTTATTCTATCAATAATAGGCATAATTAAAAACTCTTCAGACATAATTCATAACAAGTACTGAATATTTCACAAGTCCTTTTAACGTATGGTATATAACTGTTGTTTAACGTTCCACTCAAGAATATTTGACTTATATGGAGACGGTGTCGGTGAAGGGCGACAAATTTTGCCTGTGCTCGGCACTGCTGGCCGTAGAGCAAGGAGTGTTCTTTAACGTGCCAACACCTACTGTGACATGGGGCCTCGGTTTTTACTGTCTCATCCGAAGGATAGGGACGGCCAACCGCGGAGGGGGGCTGACGCGGCTCGAACCCGGTTCTTCCGATTCGCAGTCGAACACGCTAACCACTCGCCCACGGTGGCCCCACAATTCCTTTTAAGAATGAAAATGTTAGATTCAGTGAGTTACCAACAATTCGACTTTTTATTAACATATATATTCTTGTTTTCTACACTACCGAAGGAAAGAGTTTTGCGATTCCCGGCATAATAAGCATTAGCTAGATGCAAGGTTTGTTTGCAGGACTAGAAAACTAAGCCAATCAGCTCTATTAATGTCAGACATGACTACAGCGGAAAATCTTCATAGCGATTTCTACATAAGTGTTTTAGATGACATTTATAAGGAGGGCGTCTTAAATTTTGAGCATTTATTATTCAAAATGATGCCAATGGCAGCGAAATGCTTCTACTTCAAACGATTTTAATTAATTTTAATCTTTGATACCATTGTGCATGCAGTAGCTGCAATATCTGTACCTGGATTTGCGGGGCAGCATGCAGCTCCACTTGTAGATGTGTGACGCATGTACGATCCCGATTGCCATGTTGCATTTAAGGTATATACGGAACGGGAAAGAGGTGTTTCGACTCTTGTGGGAAATATGAAGATAATGGCCACAATTTCTTAGACAGTTTATGTTAATCTTTTCATTTAGTCTTTACATTGCGTTTTATTTGTTTCTATTAATTCCACAGGACCGCCTTGGCCTAGTGGTTAGCGTGTTCGAGTTCGAATCGTGAGGTCCAGGGTTCGCGTCCAATCTATGTCGCGGTTGGTAGTCCCTGTCTTTCGGAAGAGACGGCAAACATCCGTGTACCGTGTCATAGTAGGTTTTGGCATGTTAAAAATCCCCCCCCCCCCTCCCACTGCTCTCCGGCCAGTAGTGCCGAGCTTACCAAAATTTGTCACTCGTCATCGGTACACGGTGACGTCGCCATTAGAGTGAAATATTCTCTAGAGGTTAATAACAACAAAACCAACCATACAATTAGTTTCATGCATATATAATTAATAAATTCACACAGTCTTCATTCAGATCATTTCACAGTGAACCGGACAAAATATAGAATCAATATCGTTAAATGCATTTTAATATTGGGGCCTACGTTGCCGAATGGTCAGAGCATCCCGCTTTAAACTACTGTCCCTCACCTCTTAGCAGCGCGAGTTCGCGTCTCGCTTGAACCTAAAATGATTTTGCAAGAAGTTTACTTGAGGAACGGCCGGGTAAATTTGTAACTGGGCTTTCTCCGCCACCAATAAAACTGGCTGCCACCATATAACTGAAATATTGTCGAGTATCGCGTTAGGTAAAACAAAAGTAAAAGAAAAAAACATAATTAAAAAAAAAAACAACACACAAACAAACAAACAAACAAGAACTTGGATATTTTCATCAATCAGTAGAGTTGAATTCAATGGTTATTTCGGCTTAATCTCTTCGCTACCTAAAATTCATATACATGTACATCTAAAGCAGTGAGTTAAATTTGTCTTCAAAAATTTCTTTTGCATTGTATATGTTGATACTTTTTCTATATGACTAAATCGCTTTAGTAAAAGAACTTTTCGATACCTATCCTTTTTTCTCTATAGATTGATGTTTGAGACTAGTAAATCGACCAAATAAAATATAATCTAGCTTCACTTTTAGTACTGGGATGGTTGGTTGTATTGTTGTTTAACGTCCCACTCAAGAATCTTTCACATATATGGATACGTCACAATGAACCTGTGAATGGCGACAATTTATACCGAGTTTCGGCAGTTTTGGTGATTTAGAAGTGAGTGTTCTTGAACTTGGTGACACCTACTGTGACACGGGACTTCTGTGTTTACTGTGTCCTGCTTACTGATGTACATAGAATTAAAACTGTAGTAGGTTGAGAATTCAATCTTATTTTAATAACCGCTTGAATATGAACACGTAAGCTAATTCAAAAACAAAACGTTATGGACGGCGGTGCATTTCAACACAACAGAAGTTAACCAATGAAATTGCAAATTATTTACTTAGAAAATTACAACCTAAATTACAAAGTATTCACACACAATTGATTTTTCTTAACTGTCATGAAATTTAAACATTTTCATTCTCTATTGTCAAAGTTTCGGCAATGAATCATACAAAGAGATGGCAGGGACCCTAAACAAACCAAACTAAAGGCACTACACTGAAAAAAACGAGATAATTATAAAAGTCGTAGGCTTAAATCTTGAACATCTTTGAGTACTTCGTGAACTCGGCATTCGTGTCAAATGCTGTGACAGAGACGAACATTGTTGTGTATTGTTTTCTGTCCATGATTACGTTTATAGAGGCTCGCAAAGTCGATGTTGGTCGGTGTATATCTATATATCCCTCCTGACTGCCGACAGACACCCAGTACAGAAGACTTCCGAATAGACTCGACTCGAAAACATCAGTCCATTTGATAACATAACTGCCGTCACTGAGCTGAAGATGTGCCTGTTGTCCTGAAATTAATAAGACATTACCAGAAAGAACAGTTTTATACCAATGAAAAACTCTAAGGTTCTTTTCAAAGAACTTGTACAAAATGACATATTTTGTTTTGATTATTTGTCCACTTGTGAAAAATAACTTAAAAATTGCGATTGACATATTTGTAAGGACAAGCTTGAAAAATACATGTTAATAAACATAATGATCTCCAACGTTTGAAATTACCAGACAGAGTTTAAAATGTGTTAAAACTAATAAAATACAATTAAAAACTCAAAACTTTATTCGAAAGTTATACCTGTCAGTTTTGGCCCGGAAGCTAGAAGAGTAATGGTTTTATTGACTGGCAAACTGTATAAAGTTCCAGAATTTCTGGCCCGTACATGCGCTGTATAGAGAGATGGACTGTTGGATCTTACAGCGTAGGACTTAAACGTTCTGTGACTGTTGTCTGACCAGGGATATACATCTCTACCTTCCGTGGTCAGTCTGGTCTCGTAAGTTATTCCGGACACATCTTGGAACCCATCCCAGTAGAAATGTATAAGAGAGGTATTAGACTGAACATCAGTTGATGGATCATTATGGATGTTACTGCGCCTGTTGTCTAATACAAAATCTGCTTCCGCCTCTGTCGCCTCGGGGGACTCAAAGGACACAATCATTGGTCCATAGTGTACCACGTGACTTAGCTGTACCTTATTTATACACCGGATATTGACATACACAGCTGTGCCGTGAGGGAGACTGAGGTCGTTAATCTGACACTGTTTGTTCTCCTTGCCGGGTTTCCAATCTTGTATCGTTGTAGAATCAGGGTCAACACCTATAGGAAATAAATATAATAGAATAAGAATCATGCCAAATAAATGATGGTCATATGTTTTAATTTGGTTAATTCGACGCATTGAGAGATTGAGTCTTTGTCTCAAGACCATATAGTCGAGAGTCAGTCTTGACCTTTAGATACAAATTGGAAACCACTGGCAATTACCAAGGATCAGCTTATCCAGTATATCAAATTATGTTTTACTTAATTACAAACGTCCTACCTGCGGAACAATGACATTCTAGAACACCACTTTCAGGATCAGTGACTTTCCACCAGACATCAATATCGGACAACATCACAGAATGTATCGTTAATTCAAAGATGCTCCTGTTAGAGATGATGATGTCATCACTGATCTCTGAGGAAGAATGGCTGCTGATGGATCCATTAACATTCTCGCTAGTTGTGTTTGATGTATCCAAGCACTTCTCCGTTGTCGTCAGCGAAGCTGTCGGATCTGTTATATCCGGTTTTGTGTGATCAACTACGAGTGGATCCGATGTGAAGACAGACATAAGATTGGCATTGTTTTCCACCATTAAAGTAACAAAGACCTTACTGCCGTGAGGTGCGTCAAAAACTAATGAAGTCAGACTATCACGTGATGCAAGAGAGAGTGCTCTAATCTGATATCCACCCCTTGTCAGTCCTGCACCAAGCTGTACCAATTTTAACCCACTTTCATCATCAGTCACAAAGGTGAAGAATGATAGGGTATTTGGGGACAGCTGTTTCACCTGTACTGCATGTTCATTGGCAACTGACATTGAGACGCAGCGACGTAACCTCAAATGGGCACGTGGGTTATATTTTGTATCTTGACAAAAGTACATACTGATATCCATTTCACCGTCACGTGGCGATATAAATTTGTGCTCCACTCTGACTGATCCGTTCCAATTTTCAATGGCAGGAATTGACAACAGATTCTCGTCAAATTGTGCTTGAACGGTACCGGATATGATAGGATCGCTTATAAATAACAGGAGTTCATATATATCATCTTTTGATACATCAGTGTTACCTTGTATATAGACTTTATGTTGACCATGAAGATGGTCATTAACTGTAATTGTGGTATTCAACTCGCCCATCTCTTCATAACGCGAACAAGTATATGCCTTAGGAGATGTACTGTCAATCAAAACTTGCTCTGACGTCACTTTATCTGACGCATGCCCAGCCGCATCATAAGCAACCACTTCCGCCTGGTAATGATGGTTATGAAGCAGGGATAAGTGGTCGATTACAATTGAATTGGTTATCCCCGATGTATCGGTATTTACAACTCTTTCACCTGACCCTGAATCAACTATAGACACTAAGTAATACCCAATCGAGGAATGATGGTCGTCAAAGCCGTGCCAAGAGATTCCAATGTGGTCCGTAACAGACTGCTGGAGAACATTTCGGTGATGTTTAGTGTTGAACACAACACCTGAAGATGGTTTATCTAGATCAATCAACACACCGTCGGACACAAGGGAGGTAATCAGACCGATACTGTTTTTGGCCAAAACCGTAAAGTAATACGTCGTTCCGGGTTGAAGAAGGGAACCTTTTATATTATAGAAGGTATGAGTTCCAACACTAACTGAGTTGAGTACGTCGTCACCTGTTAAAATGAATAAAATATATCATTTTGATCGATATTCTTGACGTTGAAAAGAACTGTTGATCATATAGAATTGAAAGTGAGTAAGTATGAGGATTTTACAATACCCATAAGCTCCCCGAAGAGACTTTTTCGTTAAAATACGTAAAGTTTGAGAAAAGTAAAACATAAATCTAATAGAATATTTGCTAAGATTTCTTACAAAAATGTTTTCGACGAGATTAAAATGATACTTTGCACTATTCAATTTTTCAATCTCGATAATTAGCTTCTAGGACTATAAAAATATTTTCAAGCAAAAAACTAATTAATTGTAAGATTTTACTCATATCGAAAGAACATTGTAAACTCCAATAAGCTGTGGGCAATTAATATAATTTCAGACGAATTTCGTTCGCATGTGAAAACATTCTTTATCGATGTCCGTAGAGGACGTAGTAATTCCCCAAAAAGAAAAAGTCCGTCGCCTACGGTTCGTACTCTCATGGAGTATCCGCATAGTTGATCTGTTGGCTTTCAAATCCAATAACTTTGCTGTAACTAATTCCTTTCTAATTGCATTTGTGCCTTGTATTCAATGTTTTCGAGTCCAGTGCACATCTTGGTAGCATGAAAAATAATCACACTTGTTTATGTTTAACAATTTTTTCGGACAGAACAAAATAGTTCAACAGAAAGAACGATGCCCCCTACGACACTCTTATGATTCTAAATAACCTTGATAGCGCGTTTCGGTCTAGACATGTTTTTAAAAGTCGTTCATTAGTCTAGTACATTTCTCATAAATGAGTAAATACTTACTTTATAGGAATAAACTTTTCTGAAATATTTATACATTTATGTCCTGGGTTTATATACGCAACTTACCAAAGGGCGAAGATCCACCAGCTATTGCATATTGAATTGTGTTATTCACGCTCTCTGAGAAGACACGACTCCAGCAGACGACAAAGTCAAAAGTAGCATTGAGAAAGTCGATGTCGGTACTACATCCATCTACAGATTCAAATACTGAGGCACCACGACGCACAGTCGGAGGTGTCAGGTCAACAAGTACAGGATCTGACGTAAACACCATATAATCGGTGTAGGAGTACCAAGCTTTGACATATAGTACATACAGTTCATTGTGTTCCAGTCGTTTCCCATTCGTCAGACAATGTGTAATATTTGTGTATTTTCCTACATCGTACCAGACGGCTTCCTTAAATTCAACAAATATTCCAGTGCCCGGCTTTTCGTCTTTGACACCCATGCTCCATTCAAAACGCATAACCGGAAATACGTTGGGATTCAAGAGTGTCCAATACCCCTCCAAACAAAGAGATGATCCCGTGACTTTAGTTTGCTTCGGCTCTCTACCAAACTTCACATCAACCGCCTGATATGAGGACGTGGTATTAGCTTGTATCTCTGTACATGGAGAGTTTCCTAGCGTTCCTATACATTTCAATCCGATAACAGCGCATGTGCAGTCATTATTACAGTACTGTGATGTGCACGAGTGCTGTTGGATTTCAAGAAAACCGCTGTCATGTTCAACATCATTTGCTACGAGTGTGACGGTAACCCGACCAATGCTGCTCCTAAGACCTACTTTGTTGACGGTCCAGACAGATAGCACTATGTTCTCTCCGTTCTCTACGTACTCAGTTAAACGTATTGCTTTTGTTTGACCTGAAGAGTTTTGACTTTCAACTTGTACTATACCCCCAGATAATTCCGAGTCACTGTAGTTTCTACTGACGGTCAGATAATATCCCTCTATATCAGATTCAGCGTCTACAAATCCATACCACTGAACGTCAATTTCCGTAAGTCGCTCACTCTCGTTCACCGTCTGCCAAGTCATAGGGTTTTTGAAACCTCCAAGATGAGGGGGCGTTGCATCGATCAAAATGTCGTTCGTTTTTGCACTTATACATAAAGCAGCCGCATTACACGCTGTCACCCATGCCGTGTATCTGTCTCCACTCTTAAGGACGTTATCGTTATGTAGGCGAATCGTTGTGGAATTTTCGTTGGCAACACTTATACTATCAATTACTGTGTGTCCAGTCTCGTGGTTCTTCAGAAGTATACTGTGTCCTGTTACTGGGCTTTCCAGGTCGTAAAATTCCCAAGCAAATTCTATAAAGGAGCTTTCCCATTGTGAATTCGGACGATGTGACATGGAGTTTTTGTTCAATACAAAATATGGCTTTCTTTTCACGATTGGTGGTGTGGTGTCGACAAAGAATGCTTCGGAAGACCTCTGAGTGTATAGACCTAAATTGTTGTATGCTCTGACAGTGACGTACATTGCTGTGTTGTTCGGAAGATCCAGGCCAGTTTTGACGATACTGTTTGATAGGAGCACATTCTCAAACTTGTGTAAATCACAGGATTCCTTTGTAGTTCCCAGACACCACTCAAAATACTGTATATAGGAATGGGGATCTTGGAATCCAAACCACTGAGCCGATATGGACGACCTGTAACAATAAAGTAAAGTGACACAGGTGGATTAACAAAGAGAATACTAAGGTAGAGATATACCTTGTCTATGAACATGAAAGGTCGAAAACAGATGTTTTCCATTCAGTTTACCTTTACTGTCAATAAGCTTATTAAGTATCAGCTGTCTAGACGATTTATTGATGCCTTGTTATTTCAGGTCCAACTAAAAATATCTCATTCATAAGTATACTTCAGCAAATCCCGGTAAAGGGATTCTAATATTTTGGTTTTATTCGGTAATTTACGTCAGTGAGCAGTGATGGATCTCTGACATCCTCTTTACCCCCTCGATGCTCACTATGACACCGGATGTCGGTATTCACTGTACCGCCCGAGTGTGAGGAATAGTTAGCCGTCTCCTATCCTAAAAAAGTGAAATTCTTCTTCTTTTTTGTTTGTTTGTTTTTTTTCTTTTTTTGTTTGTGTTTTGTTTTTTTTTTAGTTGAAACCCCAGTTATCAAGAATCGTTGATACATTTATTATTTTTCTTATATACAAAGGTTATCTGTATACTATGTATGTCTGATACTGAAAAAAAATAATTTAAAAAAGTGAAATTAAAGAAAGGGAATTCTGAAAGAATTGTTAACGCAGAACGGTTTTCGTAAGCTACCATGAATATAAAGTGTAATACCTGTGACTCAAGTAATGTTGATGTCTGTCGCTAAGGCCCACATGCACAATGCCCGGAATTGGTGGCGAGTTGTCCAAAATGACTCCATCTGATGAACTTGTACTACACAAACCAGCGCCATTACACGCCCTCACTGTTATATAGTACTTTGTGCCAGGAATAAACAGGTTCCTCCATGTTTTGTCTGGAAATAATCAGAAATTGAAACGATAACAGGGGATGGATTAACAAATTAGACACGTGTTTCTTGTGTATCAAAATACTTTTGACTCTTTATGCCGGAAATTTGACGAATAAGCAAACCGTTCGATTTTTTAAAGGCTATAAAACCATTTAAAACGAGAAGTCGAAAGTATTTTCAAAATTGACCATGGAATGGTAAATTAAGTACAGTAGTCTAAAATTTACCCTTCTTTAGCTCATTGTGATAATAGATGACGCCGATATTTACGTGCATGTTTTTGATAGTGAGAATACATCAAGAGTTGTCAAAATACCCAAATTATTTTAATTAGGAGTAAAAGTGCTAATTGACGCCCACTAAGAGTATTGATGAAATGAAGAGACCACCGGCTTCCGAAAATAAACTGGCAAACGTCCTCACATAATCAATTAGTGTTCAGGTAAGGCTCCAACTAGCGCTCACGAGAGGTGTGAGACTAAATGCTGTAACCGTTCGGTCAATTAGGCTCAACTTACCTGTACGTAAGCCAACGTTCACCATTTCCTCTACATCTACTTGGAGGGGGTAGGTACCAATTCCAACTTCATAATAAGAAACGCCAGAATGAGGGTCCGTGAATCCATCCCAATGGGAAGATAACTCTGTAATGTCTCTTTGATAGTCAACTTCTGCCTATTGTGGGATGAAAAGATGTTAATCCAATGCAATATATGAATACATACTGTTAAAGGGAAACAACAATAGCACAAACGAGCAAAGTAGGTATTTACATACCTTCTGTGTTCTCCTCCCATCCCTCACGTATCCCGCTACAGGTGATGTCCTATCGACGACAAAAGGTGGTGAAGCTACGGTTGTGGTGAGTCCTGCACGATTCGTAACCTGAAGAGATATATGATAACTATGATTTCAAATATTAACAACTGCAAAATGTGATTGATCACTTTTGTTTTGAAGCTTTGAAGATTCCATTAAAGATTTGTCATGGAGGTTCTTGGGAAGTCAGCGGCCTCCGCTGTCTTGTGCCCTCGATTTCCGGGCTAAATACGAACACTCTACAATAGAGCCTCGGTAATTCTTTATGCATCCCAATGCTGCATACTTCAGATTATACCGTAATGATCTTGATGAAATATTAAGCGATATAAAAAGCCAACCTGACCTGCAAGTTTTTAGAAACTTTTCTCAAAAGACGACAGTATCATTTGAAATGAATTTAGAAATTAAAGGGCGTATCGAATTTATTACCGTTTTTAATAGATAAGATATTTTATGACTAATGAAAGCAAAAATGAAATTTGAATTTGATTAATTTATTTAAGATATTTTAGCTGATGGAAATTGAATATAATCATGATCGTGAATTATGACTACTGCGAATCATATGCGAAATCTATTTATACGCCGATAAGCGAGTTTTCTGGAATTCTTATAATTGAAAAGTCTTACATACTGATATCAAAGCATAATACTGATGTCCGTCCACAAACCCGTCATCATTTTCTATCAGAACATATTCATCGTCATATCTTTCCATACTTCTAACATCTGCCGAGAGGTTACTGGATCCGACTCCAATATTAATCTGTTCTATCCCACTCTCCGGATCTTCGAATCCGTTCCATTCGATTTGAATGGATTTGGACGACACGAAATATGTTTGTTGTCTCATGTTCCCCACGCGTATTAAACCACGGACAGGTGGCGTCATGTCCACCGTGGCTCCATGTGATGTGACCACTGTGGTATGGCCAACGAAGTCATATGCTGAAACAAACACATAAATGACTTACAGAAAGTCATCAAAGATATTCAGAAGGGTTTGCATAGTATTTTCATAAATAGCTGGCCGCAAGTAATAAAACAGAAAGGATCTTAAAGACAATCATTAATTAATGTGGTGGTCAAGTCTAAGGTATCTGACAGTATCACTTCTTTCAGATAAATAACACTAAACCTTACTTACCTTTCACAGATGCATAGATAGTTAGGCCGTTCTTTATAGTTATATTATGTAGAATCGCTGACCGAGTCAGGCCTACGTTTGTGTACTGGCTTATATCTTTTCCCCCAGGGTAGGTAACTGTAAAGGGATAGGTAGTCATGAGTAAACTTTGACATAATACTGTCTGCAAGGGTCAAGAAGGTGACAGTACTGAAATTCTATGTATAATAATATTTTACATTCAATGTATTTTTGCATTTCATCAATATGGTAAGCTACTTCTTTGTTCTGCGCCGATTACATTTAAAAACGAAAAGGAGAAAAGAATATACATGTATATATATACATATTTGATAATCCGATGCTTACCTACAGCGTACGCATATGACAGAATTCCGGACCGATACTTAATATCAACATCCCGCTCTATATCGGAAAATCCACTCCATGATATCAGAACCTCATTGTCAGATATGAAACCTCTCTCTGTTTCTATTTCTACATCCCCTGGTAATGGAGGCGATCCATCTACAACAAACCCATTTCCACAAATCTTGAATTCCGCTGGATTTTCTGGAGTGCGCTCTAAATCTATGTACGAAGAATTTGAATAAGCACATATGAAGTATTTTCTATTGGTTTGTAAGTTCCAGCGTCTAAATGTAGCAATACCACTCTCAGAGTGAACATGCTGTATGCAGTCTGTATCGTCTGAACATGGCCCGGCTGGTATCGTCGGATTCTTCATTAAGTACCACTCTATAACTCTGCCAGCAGAATTCGTCAACGCGCCAGATAGACGGGTGCCCGGTTTAATGAAGTCTACATCCCTTTTATGCAGTTCAGCTAAGTTACGTCCGATGTGTCTACTGTGCAGTAAGTTTTTAATGTTTTGCAAATCACAGGAATTGGTGTCGATCTCGTATAAAACATTGGAGTCAAAATCATTGGGATGTGTCGTCATATCCGCCTTAGTACATGTTCTTGTAGAGGCACCTGATCTACATATTCCTCTCATACAAACAAAGATGTCTTGATAGTGGTATACAGGCAGGTAGGTGATATGACGAGCCTAGAGGATATAAATCTTAAAACGTGCATTCATACATTTTTGATGTGTATAATATTCTATTTCTTAACGTGCACTGAAGTTGCTTTTCGTTTTATGATACAAAATTTACATATCATTAACAAACAAGACTCTTTATCAGAAAACCAATAATCCAGATGTTTCATCTTCGTTAAAAATTATCAAGTGAACATAATTTTCAATTGGTTTTGATCATTATCACATGAACGTTTCAGTAATCCGTATACATTGTACTTCATTCATTCGGACATTTTGCCCGGGAACGGAGTCGTCCGAATTACTGAGGTTCCAATGTACATTTATCACAGATAAATATACTAGTGTATAATGAAAAAGCATATAATGACATCTGATTGCAAATAAAAGATGTCAGTAGAAAATTGAATAATCAGGATCCCGTCATAGTGGAACAATAATCTACATAATTGTCTAGAAACTCTATTATTTAGAAACAAACGATTGTTAAACAAAGGGGGGGGGCTCCGTGGCCGAGTGGTTAGCGTGTTCGACTTCGAATCGAAGGGTCTGGGGTTCGATTCCCGCAGCGCCATTCCGCGGTTGACCGGCCCTGTCTTTCGGATAAAACAGTAAAAACCAAGGTCCCGTGTCAAAGTAGGTATTGGCACGTTACAGAACCCTCCCTGCTCTACGGCCATAAGTGCCGAGCAAAGGCAAAATTTGTCTCCCTTCACCGGCACACGGTGACGTCTCCATATGAGTGAAATATTCTTGAGTGGGGTGTTAAACAAAGACGCAAAACAAACAAAAAAAACTTGTAAAACAAAGGAATCTTTTTCACTTACTGTTAAACGACCCGACGTCATATTGGTTTGTCCAATAACCCGGTACCACTTTGTAATTTGGTTGTCTCCCCCTATTGTGTTAGAGAAAGCATACAAGTAGGTGTCAGCCCTCGTTGATACGCCACACTCAAATAGGTCTAGGGTGACGGTGGTATCGACGAACGTTTTGTTGATTTTTTGCATGGTCACGTGGATATCTCGTACTATTGGTTGTGTCAGCTCCACAACAGATCCCTCGGAATAAATCGATTTTAAGCACACGTGTTGGAAACAAACTTGTAACACAAGACTGTACCTCTTGTTATATTCAAGATGGATGTCATTTATTACCACAGATGACTGATTATAAACTGGTGTCAGGGGTTGTATGACTTCCTCAATTCCTTTCTCAAATTTGAATAAACCTACCTCGTAATGTGTAATACGTTTGTTGATCTTAGAATCCACGGTCCAGTAACCTTTGTATGAGGTCCTAGAGCGTTGAACTTGCTGATCTTTGTTGCAATTTAAAATTTTAATCTTTCGAAAATCATCCGAAACATTGTGACTCTTTCCCCGAACAGCGATCAGAAATGAAGGTTCAGGGATAATTGGAAGGAAGGACCTCACATTTTTCGACCAATCGTGTTCGCCTGTTATCCATACTGCATCATCACTCGTAACAGCCACTTCCTCATCATGTTTCACCGGAAGTATCAAGGAATATACTTTTTCAGAATTCAGAATTTTACTGATGTTGAAGGTGATATTTGTTTGTGAAAAGTCGATCTTGTCAGACATTATCAGAGACTCGTCGGAGCAAGGTTCACCGTCGTAAACATGTACTTGTTGTAATGCCTGTGTCTCGTTTATAACAATGAACCCGTCAGATGAGACTGTAATGGTTCCCCCAGAACAGGATGCACGCACTGTTGTGAAATATTTAAGAAATGGATCGAAGTTTGATGCAATACAGGCGCTCGTACCTGAAACAACTTGATATGGAACCACGTCATCATTCCCTTTAGAACTGCCTATACCTAGTTCATAAGTCACATTTTCATGGTGTGAAAATCCGTCCCAACGTGCACACACGTTGTTCGAAGCAAAAATAAAATCTGCATCCAACGTAGGGTCTGTTGAATTTATATCGATGTCAATGACCGTTCCATGCCCAGGTGGGTATCGCGACGGTACAATGAAGTGAGGAGTTCTTACACTCGTGGAATGTCCGGCTGTATTATACANNACGCTGGACAGGATAAAGGAAACAAAGAGACCCTGTGACATTGATAGGGGATTGATGTAGAATCTGAGCTTGAAGAGTTGGAGTTAGAAATGTCTCGTTGTTCCCTGTTAAAAATATACATGTATTAAAATATGTAAATTATGAGACATCTTGAAGCGCTTGTAAATCTAAAGTGAATTGAAATATTGATCGTTATTCGTTTCCTTTACCTTTGTCATTAAATATAATATGCATTTGATGATATACCCTTTCTTTTCTATCAATATATACTTTATATTTCAAAGTAAATTCCTTGAAGGAAGTTATCTTTTTCCTTAACTGACTTAAGTGTTTCTTGCGTTTGAAGGGAATTTTAATTCAACTACGTATTGGAGACAATGTTCCTCAATTTCGGATTTAAAGATTTTTACACATGCAGAAATCCATCTTTGATTTTGTAACAAATTCTCACCTAGTTTAAAAAGCAGTGTTTGCAATGCAGTCATTTCCTCTGGGTCTTGAAATGAGTAATTCCTCCAAGATACAATGATGTTTTCACCATGCACTTCCACGTTTGGTCCTTCATTGATTATTGGAGGAGTTTCATCAATAACAAGTGGTCCAAATGGAACGTTAGTCTGAAGACCAGCTTTATTAGTTGCCCTTATCATGATGTAGAGTGGACTTCCGGTATCTAAGCCTGAATGGACACTTGAATAGCGCAGCATTCTATGTGTCTTGGCGTAGGAAGACAAGTCAGGATTTGCGAACTGAGTCGAATCGGATGCGTATCCTACCTCAACTTCCCTCATCTGACTTTCCGGATCATATGTCTCCCATTCCATAAATATCCTATCCGAAGGTAAATACATAAACCAGTCATCCGTGAAACGTTTTTGTCGTCGGCACATGTCGTCTGCTATGTCCGTGTCGTTATATACGTGAGGTGACTTCGGAAGAAACTGAAGAAGAGTCATCTCCCTTGATCTGTTACAAAAAGATTTGCAATCTTCTGTTAAAGTCATTTCTACAGCTGTTAAATTCTCACTGACAAAATAAACAGAATTATTGAAGCATCCAACGATCGGGTTCGTTCTCGCATTCTCTAATTTTAAGTTTTGAAGATGAGGTTTGGATGTATCAAGAGTTATTCCGTCAGAACAAACCACATTGGATGGTTCTAGTGCATTGTTGTAGGCTATTATTGAAGTATAGTATTTCCCTGTCCCTGGTATTTTTAGTTTAATCGAAGTTTGTTTTGTTTCTGTCAGATATTCAAGGCCTGTTAGATTATGAATATTGTGCTGTAGTTCGCTATGGTCCATACAGTGATCATTCAATCCCACCCGATATTTCATAATTCCACTCTCATGATCTAGAAATCCATGCCAGTTAATCATGACCTCATCGTCTGCTGTGTAGTCTATATCTGGACTATTCGGAACACCTTCAAATGCAACACCAGCCTCTGGCTTAGAGTCGTCCACTAGAATGTCAGTACGTTGTATGCTCACCAGCATCGCCTTATTTGTCACCTTCAGCGTGAAGAAGTATTCACGATTGTGGTTTCCTATATTATTCCCATCGTGGACTAAACTATTAAAATCTGCTGTGTAGATTAACTTTTCACATGGGCCAACTTCTGGACAATAACAGCTAGATGTTGTTTTGAATTTTTCCTGAAAATAATGGAAGAAACGATATATGTATTGTTTTCTGTTGTTCAACAATTGATGTCGACAATATATCTAGTATTCATTTTTCTGTACATGAATTTGATTTACTTTTTATGTTGTGTTTATAAGCATTATAATATTTCTAATTTGTTCCGTGACATGGGTTGGAATATTTTGTCGATGCGGTTGACCGTGATGTCCTTCGTATTAAAAAAGTGCCGAGGTAACGTGTTAAAATAACGTGTCGCTAAGTTAAATATCCTCGATTTCCAGTGGTTATTAGTATCGAATATAGACCAAACTTTCCAAATTCTTCACTTGCATTCGGTAACATTTCCATATATAAAGGTACAAATATTTACATTCAGTCCTTTTTTAACATACTGAACATTAACTGTGTTCAAGCAAGCATGGACGCAGTATAAAAAGACCATGCCGCAAGTATGGCCGCGGAAAACATTGAAGTTGAATGAAAATAAAAACAAAATAAAGACATGTATCTTTTGTTATTCTTAAATGAAACTGAGATTTCTAGTTGTGTTTATTTTTTTTTTTAAATTGAATATTTTGATGAAAAAATATTGGGACAATTTAATCCGGAGCAATATATTGAGCTTCATTTTCGTAGTTTCTGTCTCAATTACAAACAAGAATGTCATAGTTCAAATGAATCGAAGAAAAAAAGGCATTAAGGTGTACATTTATAGATTGAATGGTAGTTTTACTGCGAATGTGGTAGTAAAACCGCTGCTGCTAAGGTATATATTCATTTCAAAGTGCCAATGAAACAAAATTCTTATCAAAAGTCTATTTTTATGCTTCCGTTTTGATATATAAAAGGGACCTTATGTAACTAAATATTTTCATGTCTATTTTCGATTCTATTTCTTTACCAATTAAAAGACGCGTTTCAAAACATTATGAAATGAACACTGGAAAACACTGATGTATATACATCATTTCTAACTACATATGGGGCCTCCGTGGCTGAGTGGTTAGCGTATTCGACTGCGAATCGGAAGACTCGGGTTCGAGCCGCGTAAGCGCCACTCCACTGTTGGCCGTCCCTATCATTCGGATGAGACAGTAAAAACCGAGGTCCCGTGTCACAGTAGGTGTTGGCACGTTAAAGAACCCTCCATTCTCTACGGTCAGCAGTGCCGAGCATAGGCAAAATGTGTAGCCCTTCACCGGCATACGGTGACGTCTCCATATGAGTGAAATATTCTTGAGTGGGACGTTAAACATAAACAAAACAAACAAACAATCGAACTATATACATGTATTCGGCACCTATGCCACGCGCCGATGTCCAGATTCTGAAACGTTGTAATTTCATTGGTCTGAATTGGTCGTATCACAAGACCATCAAAACATGACAATATCAGAGTCGCGTTAGATCTTTTCTAGCGGATTGGATCATAAAAAGAACGAAGTTTAAGTATATTGCAATTAAAATAGCTGTATAATGTTTATTAAGTAAAGTCCTTAACTTTGGAGAAAAAACATTAGAAAGAGGTCATGTATATACCTGGTTTGCTATATTCTGAACACCAATCGACTGATATCCAATTTCGTTTCCACCGACAGTCGTTCCAAGATACCATTCAATGCTGTGAAGTCCACTGTGCTGGTCAAGAGCTTCAAACTCTATTTTCATTTTTGACAAGTCAGTAGAATTGTGGACGTACAGCTTCTGCAGTCCGTCTCGTATGAGCCAAATATCATTTATGTCCGGGACACTAGCGTCGATGAATACCTGTAGTGATTCTGAAAATGTATTTTCCATAATGTCAACAGATATTACTGTTAAATTGACCGTGTCGCCGTCTTTCACCTTATAATCCCTACAGATCTTCTGCTTTGTGACATTAGGTAGAAGTGTCTGTGATGAAGTTTTCTCATTGTTTTTCGACCAAGTATACAAAAACTGGATGATGCCATGTACATTTGGCGTACCGGAGACCGGAAGTAGACCAGAATGCTGTTCGTACACTCCTTTGTACAAGCCGTGGTAATCAGGTGCCATATGTCTTAGCAGATTAAAGTTGACATTGTAGGAATTGTAGTATCTATTCGGCCAAGACAAACATATTTCTCCATAATTTGTTTGCCATGTGAAATTAGTTGAGGGATTTGCAGAATCAAACCTTAACTTTTCTCCGTGATGAACTTTAATTATTGACGAGTTATCATAAAGAACAAACCTCCTAGCAACAGACGGGTTCCCGGCTACATCAACAACTATGACTGATATTCCATATAAAGCTGGCTCAGTAGGGAGCTCTATATCTTGAGTTACATTGGCATTTTTGAAGGTTTGTATCGCGGATGTGTCCATAATCAAAGTAGCATTATCCACTTCCTTGACATCATGTAAAGTGATGGTATATTCTTGGATACCAGACGCTTGGTCAGGTACCAGTGGATAAGGATCTAGCCAGCCACTGATGTTCACTGTTATTTGGGGTTGTACGGTAATACGCGATACAAGTTGTATTGGTTCTCTCCTACAGCTTCCTTGTTCCGAGCAATGGATAGGTTTAGAGTTATCGTACTTTGCACATACATCATGGACGGATTGAGTAGGATCATAGAACTGATAAGACGACACCATGCCATTAAAGTCAATTGTCTTTAAGTACCCTCCAGCTTTTGAAACGAATAACAAGCATAATCTGTAAAAAATGAAATATAAAAACATCTGTAGCTATATTTAGCACTTGATATTACAATGCTTGTTAGGAACACCTTTAACGGAAATGAAATATTCCACAGGCAGATTGAATGCCATAACGGTTTTTTATGGACTTAACTTTCATTCATAATCAAGGCAACAAGATTTATATCAATTTGAAATTTTTATCATCTCAAATTATGAGCTTTGATTGGAGTTTACATTAAAAAAATCAACCATTATGAAGAAACAACGCACTGATCCTGTAAAATACAATATCGTTTACACTGCTTTTCTGATTAAATATTTGATTTCATCACTCATAAAAGGGATTTTTTATCGATCTTTATAATTGTATTAAGACTATGTTTCAGGAAATAAATTAAACTTGAGGGACTTCCGTTTTTCGCAAGGAACTATATAAGATGTGTTTATAATGATCGGTTTTCAAATCCCTTTAAGTCTTCTAGGTGATTATATAAACTAAGGAGCAATCGCCCACGAGCTATTGAATGCAAATGGTTTGAGACATTACACAATCAACGTATTGATGCAAGTCCAGACATGCAAATTACTTTTTTATCTGGATCTTTAGTTTGCATGTACGCACCGATTACATAATCGATGTCTTATTTCTCTTAATTACTATGATGACATCTTTAGAAATCAGTTCTTTTAAAACAAGGGAAAATTATTTTTCCCACTTTGGAGGAGTAAATAACTATTGTCACGGCAGAAACAAAGATTAAGTATATTGTTGTGTTGTTATTAGCTTACTGTTCGCCATCTTTTAGGTTCCAAGAAACGTCACTTCGAATATTCCGAGCACATGACACGAGTGACGCTGCTAATGGCAACGACTGATTAAACATTTGATCACATCCTGAACCGTATTCCAGATCAGCAGATCGAAGGAATGATCTGTAACCTACAATAATAATTACACGAAAAATAATAATTACAAAAAAAAAAGATAATAATAATAATAATAATAATAATAAAAATAATAATAATAAAAATAATAATGATAATAATTATAACACTTATAATGATGATGTAGTAATAATAATAAAAATAGTAATAATCGTTATGATAGTGATGATAAGTATGAATATAAAAAAGTAATGATAATAATAATAGTAATAATAAAAGTAATAGTACTCATAATAATAGCAATAATAATAATGACACTCAAAGCACAATAAATTTGATAATAACTATAATGATAGTACATTTAAAGGATTATTGCACTCTACAATAATAAGCATTTTTAATTAAGCGTTACTCAGAAACAGCTACATCATTCTTCACAGGGCACTAGCCAAAACACCTTTGAACGTACCATCTACTTCTACTTTACTGGCGTTGACTTCCGTTTTCACAATCCCTAGTGCATATTCCTTGATGTACCAAGGCTTCGAAATGTTAAAAACCTCCGGTGGGAGACTGAAATATGATTCCAGTCTTAGGAACATGGAGGTTGGTTGAAAATTTACATAAAAAGATTTTTCCTTTTCACAGACGCTTCCCTCGTTTGTGGAATTTCTAATTTCACTGCCGTTATTATCTACGCCCAGTCTGCATGTTATTAGGTCGGGCTTTCGGGATACTGAAATGAAAAATACATATGATATGGTATACCGAGCCAATGATCGGACGCTTCACCTTGCGGGGAAAAGTTGCTATTACTTTACAAACTATATGTACCGTTATGAAAGTATATTTCGGTAGTCCAGACGCTTCATTGCGCATATTTTAAATGTAGGCTTTCAAAATTACGGCATTACATCACGAAAGAGAACTGAACCCCTATTCGTGGTTATTTAAAGTAATATATAAATGACCATGTAGTATGATGCGTTTTGCTGGTTTTCATTTTATGCATTATTGAAATACTCTTGACAAAATTTCATATTTATGAGTTCGATCGTAAACCTTTATTTCACATATATTGTCGTAGACATTAAAACAATAAAAGGGACACTTGCATTAGAATTCATGATTTGACAGTGGCTCGACCTTGACACCTGGTAACGATTCCGTTATTTTTCTACACACGTGGTTTCATACAGTGACTGAAGTATAGAATGCCACTTGGATCTTTTCATTCTTACTTGAATGCAACATCTGTAGATGTTAATGATAGGTAACCACGCAACGCAGAGATGGGAAATAGATAAAATTGTGCGCCGTAAAATACTATTAAACATTGATCTGTAAGAATTAAATTATTTTGAAGAAAAACCAATGTTTACAGAGCTTAAATATCTAGTCCTTCAAATTTGATGTTCTTTAGTAAAGGAAAGATACTACAATACCACTGAAAAACTATGCAATTATCTTTGGCGTGCGTTTATAAAGTAGACAAAAATTGAGTGAATTTTTGATAAGCCATAGTGATAACTAAAAGGAAGGCTTTAACATTAAAAATGTCTTGTTGTGAGGTAAACACTGAGCAAATAGAAACGTAAACTTCTTATGAGCCTTCAATCTACTACATGTACATAGGAACATTTATCTGTCTGTTGTGACATTTTGTCGGTGATGTTTGTTTATAGATCTTAACATCTGATAACGCTAAATTTTAGTTAAAGGAGAGAGAGAGAGAGAGAGAGTCGAAATGACGTGTTACGTACAACCACATTTTGCCGGCTCATTAGAAATTAAACTGAATCCAGGTCCACAAATACAATTCTTCGCTAGCTTTTCTGGACACGTTCCCGGCCAACACCAGTTCTCTTTCCACGAGCAAGTCACTTTATGAAATACATAAAACTTTTCATGAACATATTTCGGTTAGTATAGATTAAAGTGTAATATTTCTTTTAAAAGTCAATAGGTCTGACTGCATTATTTCGGGTAAAGCAAATTCCCATTAGAAAATATAATCTTATCCCATCCATTGATAGCGCATATCACAAAATTGGATTAAACGCTTGCAATAACGATAAACAAGTCGCTTGATATATATATTTCTGAACATACAAACATTCAACAAGCCAATTTTCTGTAAAAAAAAATAAATACCATACTTTAATAAGAGGACCAAACATACTTGCTGTAAAAAAAATATATAGGATCATATTGCATGACCCATATTGATTGAAACAAGCATAAAAGGTTAAAAGTTGCATTATTTCAAAGTGAAATTACAAATAGTCGAATCATACACACTTAATTCGGCCATACCAAGTCAATCATTTCGTAATTGAAATGCTTTATATCATCCTAATAATCAGACATATGAAATGTTGTTTTTTTAAACTCTATTTTTGCAGCATGAAACACAAATTACCATCACATCCTTTCTTGTCCGGGGTAAGCCAGTATAGTGAGTTGTCAATATCGGAGCCTTGACCTTCGCATTTTCTACATATTGTATTATAAGCATTGGTACAGCTATGTCGTTCACAGTGTCTAGGCATTGGGCATCCTGAAAAGTAATCATCACATGACTGTATGTGCCATGCCAGCTTCAGGTCAAAAGGTGTCTATGGGATCAAGATTGGATTAGAAGCATGTTTTCACATTGAGTAATATAGATGTAAATTCATACTTTGTTTAAATTTTTAGGCAGAACAGTTCAGTTATGAATAAACATATAGCTTGAAAACTTTCATGATGAAAATAGTACTGACGGTAAAATTTAGGGATATAAACGACTGCGAAAGGTTTGAAATGGTTAAAATCAAACATTATAATTGAGGCAATGCTTCTATTGTTAAGACATTTGCCTTTCTTCGCATGATGATCAAGAGATCTCCAGCTAAAAATTACATTTTACCTTATAAAGCACAGGACCAAATACACTTCCTTAATTAATTTTTTAAATTTCAATTTTCAGAGATCCATTCGCCGTCATTATTGAATAAGGCAAAAAAGAAAGGGGCACACTAGAACTCCCTTTAAAGTACGGTATGAGAACATGTGAGTTAAGAAATAGGGATAATGAGAATCAGGCGGTATATCTCATGCAGTATTCATATTTGAAATTGTTTGTGCTTGCGGGAATATATGCACAGAAACAACAAAACAGAAGAAAGCTTCTCGGGATTATGCATATCTATCTTGATTATAAATTATGCTATCCACCAGTTAAGATCAGACATAAAAGAAAGGGATATTTTGTAACTAGCAATTCAATCACTTACACTGCAATTTTCTTTATAAGGTTACAACGCAAGATGAAGAGGTTCAAAGGGTGATTTGAATCTTAAATTTCTATAGGATAGGACTAATAATAACCCCAAAATGATAAAAACCTTAAATAAACAACAATCTAAAATTTACAGCGACCTAAAAATAACAACAGTCTCGAAATAATAGCGACCTGAAAATAAAAATAACCGCCTCAAAGTTAAGTTCCATAAGGACGACAACTGTACAGATTTGTATTGTTTTTATGATAAATAGTGAACCGCCTTGCCGGATCACCATACTGTGGCTATGAATCTATATAACCCCTCTCTGAACCTGATGCCGTAGAAAAAAAATGATAACCTTACCCATAGTACCAACACCGGAAGTTAACATGATCAATTAACGTAATTCCATATTTCGACAATTAATATTTTTCCCCGCGACAGTGCGTTACAGTGAGGGTGACGATTCTCTGACCGAAATATTTCCTTATTGCGCGTTGAAAAATAGTTCATGTTCAATACTTTTTCCCAACTACTTAGTTTGATGTTTTTCCTGTATTACGGATGGGTATATAATGAATTTATGATCATTATATGACTTGATCCTAAAAGCTGGATCACGTCTTGTTGACAGGGGTTGATCATCAGATCAAACTCGACGATCTGCTGGTGATCACGCCTGTCAAATCGACACGATCCGGCTCTGAGGTTAAAGATGGTGTTATAATCACACACACACACACACACACACACACACACACACATATATAT
>JACSZP010025742.1:0-13737 GCA_016161895.1 Pinna nobilis
AATTTCACTCGTCTGGACGAGTGAACGAGTGTTTTTTTTAAGCCCTGTACACATGAGAGGATAAAATAACTTGTGATAAATTGGGGGGTCTCAGGGTCATTCCCTGCCCTTTTGTTTCAACAATATAAAAGCTGTCTAGACCCCCACCCCTTAACCATATATTTTTTTGTTACACATGAGAGGATAAAATAATTGGTGATAAATTGCGGGATTAATGTAATGAAAATTAATGTACAGGCAAATCTGAAAACCACTATTTTTCGTCTAATTTTTTGTATCTTTTCCCTAGCAGATATGGCAACAGGAAGGTTTGCTTTGGTTCTCTTCGATTGGGACGGTTGTACAGCGCTTGTTGATACCAAGAAAATAGAGAAGAATGGAATGGTTAACAAAGGAGAAATATATACCATACGTGTTGAGGGCAGGAGCCATAAAGTTGAGATTTTAGAGTGCTCAGGTATTCACAATTTTTGAATAAATTTCATTCTCATAGGTATCTATTAAGAGGTATCACTTATTTATTTAAAGCAATAACTGATACATATGAATCAATTTAGGATGATATACCAACAAAACACATCTGCAAGGGAGCTGCTGCTAGGTAGTATGATGTCTTCTCTATTTAATGTTGAAAAGGTAATAAAATTGATCACCTTAGTCCTGATGAACAATGACATAGAAGATTGCTTACTTTGTATGAAGTATTTATCATGACAATTAAGAATTCTTTGTACCTGCACATAAATTGGACATTATATATAACGCATAAAATACAGAAAATAAGGTTAACAAAGTTTATTTTACATATACCACTGTGAAAGACAAGCTACATGTACTTTTTAAATGCAAGCGTTTGTACATCATTATACAAATAAAAAGAATACATCTAGTTTCATAACCTTTCATTTCTCACATATAATTTTTTTCTGTCTGTAATGTATGGGTTGGTTCTCTCATTCCTTGAAACATGAACCCTTGTGAACATATATGCACAATTCTTTTTCATACTCATTTCGTGAAAAAGAAAAGAAAAAAAAATGAACCTGTCAAATGGAATGAACAAAAAGGTCATTTGGCAGACGGCATCTTAGTTCAGGTTATATTCATAGGGAAAACGCTTCTTTCGGAACCATTTATAAAGTCACATAAGACAGGTAACTCTTTCATTTTGTTGGTCACTAAGGCAGGTTGGACTGTAAATGTCTTCATTTTAAGCATATGACATTTTGACCTGAAGTAGTGAAATGAATTGGTCTACTAATACAGCCAAAGCTGCTTTAAAATACTGTTGAAGAGTGAATAAAAATAGGACCACAAATGACAGGTAGTCTTGAGGGTGATTTGTACAGAAAAAATATATTTATTTAGGCCACAAAAAGTAAGAAGTCCTTTGAATCAGTGAGTCACTAAGGCAGGTTAGACTGTTTTTTGTAGTGTTGAGTGAGATATCTTCTTACCTACTTTTCTTCTATATAACAGAGGACAGAGATTACCTTAACAACTTTGAGGAAGAGTGGTCATCATCTGATCGTTCAAAAGCACTTGACATCGAAAAAGAAAAAAGAGGAGCAAGTGGGAATTTTCTTGCAGTATTAGCCACAGATGATCAGGTAGGATTACAAACTAATCTGTTCATACAAAAACTGCAAGATTATCTAGGCTCACACCTATTTTCAATATGTTTGAGCCAAATCATTAACTGAGCAAAACTACGATTACCTGAAGATGTCATGGAAAAGGTCCAATATTACCTGCATTTTACCAACATATGAACTTTTCGTAGCTTTTTTCAGACGATTTTATCTAGACATATAAAATATAAGCTAAGAATACATGCTGCGGAATTTCTCTTTCTTCGTCTCCTGTCCCAGGTATTGTGTTTAGGGGTAACCCCTGACTTTGGCCAATTCTGATGCAACAGAATGTGATAATTCATGAATTGTGCCAAATAAAGATTTTTCTTGTCAAATCATAGTGTCTATGATCTATAAGGTCTGCTGATCTCACACAACCTTTGGAAGGTTGGTCTCTTAAGACAGGTGAAACCTCAGGACAGGTGGTCTCTTAAGAAAGCTGATCTGTCTAACAGTTATCTTTCAAGATTGGACATGATCGCTCAAGACAAGATGTTGCCTCTCAAAACTGTGGTACCTCAAGATATTTATATTTTTTATGCAATTTTTTAGCTGAAAAATAAGTGCACCAAAAAAAATAACAAAAACACATTTTTGAGCCAAATCATTTACTTTTCAGCTTTTTGCTAAAATTGCACTTTTTTGTGAGTCCTGATGACTTGGGAACTCTTAAAAGAAATGTTGTAAATGTTGTATTGTTGTTTAATGTCCCACTCAAAAATATTTAACTTTTATGGAGAAGTCACAATGTGCTGGTGAAGGGCAACAAATTTTGCCTATACTCGGCACTGTAATGTGTCAACACCTACTGAGACACATAACCTCGGTTTTTACTCTTTCATCATAAAAATAGGGATGGCCATCTATAGTATGATACTTTGTGGATTTGAACCCTTGACCCTTGGAAGTCAAACATGTTAACCAATCTGCCACAGCAGCTCTTTTAAAACAAATAAAATCATTAAAAACCTTAAATGATCATTTTAATATCACTCTAGATTTCACATATCAGATGCTTGTATCCTCTAAGAGCATTCATTATTCATAATTTTGTTTGAATTCATTGAAATGAGCTGATATCTATTACCAATGTTGTTACTTGAGATTCAAAATTTTTTTTCCAGAACCAACCAGACCAGAATGAACCAATGAGAAATCAGACACCTGAAAGGACTCCTGAGATCCAGGTACACTGTCATTAATTATTTTGCCACTTTTTGTATTTGTCCCCTGCAATAGAATTTTTCAAAATACATGTACATACATATGACAGTATTTGTACATAAGACAACAAAGTTAAATGTAACTAAGTCACTTGATAAGAAGTGTAAATCCTGTTTTTCTATTAATTCTTATAGATCTAGTAACAGGACTTTTTTCGGCCAGATTTAAAGCCAATACCTGGCTTTCGAGTTAAAACCAAGGTTTCAATTATTTAGCAATATACTCAGCCAAATAGGATTTGTTTGAGCCAAATGCAATTCTACAATTAGGTTTCAGAGCAAAATAATGATCATCTTGATTTAGGTAGGGGATCACGGTTTTTACTGTTTCATCCAAGAGACAGGGACAGCCAACAGTGTAGAGCTGCGCAGATTCTTTGAAATTAAATATCTATCACCAATGTTGTTACTTTAGATTCAATATTTTGTTGTTTTCTTTTCAGAACCAACCAGACCAGAATGAACCAATGAGAAATCAGACACCTATAAGGACCCCTGAGATTCAGGTAAACTTTCATTAACTATAATGTCACTTTTGCAAGAGAAAACTTACAAGAACATGTGTCAGTAATTGTACATAAGAAAACAAAGTTAATTGCAATTATAATTCCCAAACGCAGATGGGTGGGGGGGGGGGGGGGGNNGGGGGGGTAATTCTGAAGAAAATACAGTAGTGAACAGAAACTAATTTGTTATATTTTCAACACTTTACTTGCATTTCATTGTGGAGTGTGAACCCTGTTTTTTTTTCGCGAATACAAAACACATGACTTTTCACAAATCTTAAATCACACTTCCTAATGAAAATAACACTAAAATTCAGTCGATGTCTTGCTGGTAGATAGGTATTGTAATTTTATCAAAACAAACAAAATAAGTTGTAAAAAAGTACATCGATTTTGATATTTACCAGTGATGCAGACTCATAAGGCCATACTCTTTTTACTTGATAGTTAAAAGATTTGAATTTCACAATAATCAAGGTTGCCTGGTTAAGAAAGCAAATTTCTGACAGATAAATCAGTAATCAAGTTCTGGATTCATTATTAAAACATACTGGTATCTCATTGATGTCTGTGGTATACAAACTGATTTCATTTTGGAGAATAATATTCTTAGAAATTGCAAGTTCTTCAACAACTGCTATGAGTGTTTGTGTCAATTAATCCCTTAAGATAAAGATTTCAACTACCGGTACTGTTTAGAGTGAAATATATATAAATTAATCAAATTTCTAAATACTGTTTTTTAACCGAAAAAAAATTAAATAGTATTTACAAGATTTTTTTTAAAAAAAATTCCAAAATCTCAAATGAATATTTTTTCTAAGTCAAAAAAATTAGAAGGTCAGATCCATAAACCAAAAAAAAAAAAATGCGGTGCTGTAGGTCATGCACCTAAAATATATGTGTGGATGAAATGCTTTGAGTACTGTATAAACCTTGACATTCTTTTGTTTTTGTCAGTTCAAGGATTATCTACTTCTAACAGATATAAATAAAAAGATTATGTTTGAAATATCATTGTTTAAATGTCAAAATTAGGCAATCAAGATAATATCAGGTAACCATTAGCTTCAGATAAATGCGAAAAGGTCTAATGATTGGTCAAAATTTTCAATGCAAAGCTGAAGACCAAGAAGAAACTTCATGATAGATGGAATTACTTTTGTGCATATCGTTAATGACAGTAAAATAGAAATCAAACTAAATACTTGTTACTTCATTTTCTGTTTGTTTTTCTTCTTCAGGAACAGGAAGATATTGAGCAAGACCAGAATGAGACTCCTGAAAGAGTTACAGAAACTGAGGTAAAATTTCAATGAACTATTCTAATAGGACAATAAACTGGTCCAGCTCAACTAATAATCTATAACTTCACCCGTNNCCCCCCCCCCCCCCCCCCCTCCAAAAAAAAAAATCAATATAATTTTAAGCCTAAAATTACCGAAATGGTGAACTAGGTCACCAAAGTTGAGATACAGCTTGTGCATTTTTAGCCCACAAACATACTTATATGATACTTATACTTTTTTCCTTAAACAATTCCATTTATTTATATTTCTCAGAAAATACAGAGGAGATCTTTCTCAAACTAAACATGGAAGTTCACCATGAGGTCTGGTTTTGGGGAAATCAGGTTTTGAAGAGTCAATACTATTATCACTTATTCTGAGAAAGTTATTACCGTAAGGGATCTTCACCAGAAATACCATGGAAAATTTCTTCATATAGTTTTGCATACTATTTTTTATAATTGATAAAAAAAATAATTTGCGCTTGAAATGGGAAACTCCACTTTAAAAATGTCAATCCTGTAATCGCTTATTTCTGAAAAAGAAATGAAGGGGTCTTCATTAAATTTTCCAGAAGTTCCACATTGGTTTTAATTTTGCATTCCACACTTTGGAAAAGAACAAAGAAGAATTGGGCCCAAATGGAGAAACTTATATTTTAAAAAATTCTATCCTAATGCTATAAATCCTGATACATGAAAATTGTACATTGAAGACAAGAAGTACTTTTAATGAAATAATTATGCAGAAATATTATTTTCAAAACAAACATTGTTCCAACACTCAAAGCTTATCAAACTGAGATTGAATAAATTGTGGATATGAAAAATGTATGAAATATCAGTTGTGATTTTGGTGTGTCATCATTTGAAAGATAAAAAAACTACAGTTTAAGCAAAATTTTGGATATATGTATTTTTTTCACAGCTCTCCCTGTAGGTAGTCAGTTTAACCATTGACTCATTTTGTAGGGAAATTGACTAAAGATAATTGAAACTGTCTAATTTTCTGGCTAAACATTGTTGTCGTATTAAAGGGGTATTATGGTGTAATATGTTCAAATATGTAAGACCAACCTGTTAAAATAGAATTTCGCAATGAAAGTCTAGAAATAAAGGGAAATGATTCAAAATGTACATGTAATAATAGCAGAAGTGGTTAGAAGATGTCCATCTATGTACATCATTAAAATATTTCACATTCTGGTAAATGTTCATTGGCTAATAAAAATATCCATTGGCCAAAAAATATCGTTTGGCTAGTTATTTTCCTTATAATTTCCCAGTCTAGGGAGAGCCCTGATTTTTCATTACAACTTATTATACAATTATTTTTCAGGACCAGACATTAGGAAATCACGGTTCAGAGGTACAAGAGGCCACACCAACACCAAATAGAAGTGGACAAAAAGAGGTAGGCATTCTCCAGGAATCAGTGGTTCCTGAAGTCACAATAAAACCTGCATGTTTGTCATTCAAATAACCTTGATGGGTTTGCATTTTTCATGTGGAACACATTAGCAGGGTTATGATTAACATTTTGAATTCAATGGGTCACTTTGTTCCCTACTAGCTCAAAATGAGATCCAGGGATCTACATTTCAAAGTTGAAAAATAGAAAAAAAGGTTATGACAGTAATTAGAACTGATGTTGATAACATTTATCAAACAGAATTATGGAGTCAAATTTGTATGAGGAGCACTTAATTGTTGTGTTGTTGTTAAACGTCCCACTCAAGAATATTTAACTCATTTGGAGAAGTCACTGTGTGCTGGTGAAGGGCGACAAATTTTGCCTGTGCTCTGCACTGCTGGCCATAAAGCAGGGAGGGTTTTTTAACGTGCCAACACCTGCTGTGACACGGGACCTTGGTTTTCACTGTCTCATCTAAAAGACGGGGACGGCCAACCATGGAGGGGCACTGCGGGAATTGAACCCCAGACCCCTCTACTCGAAGGCGCTAACCACTCACCAACGGAGGCTCCCAGCAGCCGCATATAAAACTTGACTTTGAATTGCATTTCGATGATTGACCGTTATTTACCACCAGTACAGAGTTACTTTGTTGCATAGCCAGTTGGTTTTTCATCCACTTTTTTTTTGAAAATGTATGCAATCTCTCACTTCCTAATAATTTGTTAAGTATTCTACCCTTTCATTTGATTTCTTTTGAGTAAATTGGGAAAATAAGCAGTTTTGGCAAAATTAAAAGTAAATTGTATATCAATAGTTTAGCTATAGGCATTCAGAAAAACACTAGTTTATAATAAATTCATTTTTTTATTCCCTCANNCCCCCCCCCCCCCCCCCTTTTTTCCTGTTCCCTATAAAATTTTAAAAGGTTAATAGAAAAATGATGTAATCTAAGATTATCTGGAAGTTGAAAAAAAAAAACATCCTGGTAAAAATCATAAATTTCTTTTGTTGTCAGTTGAATTAATAATTATAAAATTGAATATAACTTCTTCAAGATAAAAAAATAAATATCATTAGTCCTAATTCAATGAATAAATCAATAGAGAATGTACTGTCTTTTTTTATTTTGTGGGATCAAAATAAATATTGATTTTACATTTCCTTATCCTTTAAAGTGTGTGTAGGCATTATGATGTATAGTAGACGTCCTGAAAAATCATGATCATCTCATGAATGTTTTGTTAGTTTTTGGACTGAAAACATAAGCCCACAAAGGGGTTTTCTGATTTATAGAATTTTATTATGATGTATGTATGAACCTTACCTTCAGGTTTTTCTTCATTCAAATCTGGGCTCAATTTTTGCAACTAATATGGGTGTATTTGCACCTTGAAAATTGTTTATTGCGACTGAAAAGTTCCCCAGTACCTTTTGGCAACTCAGTTAATGTAGCCATTGTGAAAGAAACTTGCATGCATTTCTTTCCAGTCAGTCAGTTCTTAGTTCCTGCAATCACCTTTACCATGTGCTTTATCAATAATGCAAAATCTTTTTCCAATCAAACATCATACCAACATGAATTTTTTTTTCAACATAGTGTTGAGCAAAGGTCAAATAAAGTTTTTCATCTCAAAAGTTAATGAAAGCTATTAAGTGCTCATAAGAAGAAAATTAAATTATGCAACTCATGCTTTACTTTGGGTAGACACTTAATTAAATGAGCCTGTACCAAGTTTGTTAACTGTGTTGAATCCTGGAGACAGATTATTTACTTTGAGACGACCCCCTTAAAACCGCAGGATACTTAAAATCATCTTATTCATTTCTCATATATTTCTGTGTAAAAGGATGTCCTTGAAAATACACTTTTCTCACTTATATTTTTGTTCAAATAGATCTGAACATATAGGTTGTTTTTTTTACCTTATTTCGGCTAACAAACCAGATTTTACCTTATTTCAGTAAACAAACCCTAGTTGTTTTCTATAGATTATTATGATTGTGAACACCATAAGATTATAAAATACATTAATTTAAAAAAACTTACTTTGTCTATGAATTTTCTTTTCTATTTTTCTTGTATGAACAAATGATGAAGTGCCTACTAATACAAAGGAACTGGTGTATCCACAGTAAAAATAAAAAAAAGAATAAAATTTCAATCATCAATTATACAAATTTGACAGAAAACTTTATCTTCAATTTTTGAGGCTGCAATTAACATGTTGAGAAATATGTTGTGCTGTGACCTTTGTCATACAGAGACTGTCGTTCCCTTGGAAAAAATTTGTTGATAAACAAATAATAAAAAGATGATTCATCATTAACTTGAAACAACCTAATTTTGATTTGGAAATGAAACTTTTAGGCAACTTTACTAAAGTAGGCATTTCCAATAAATTCATTTCCTCAGCATATAATTTTAGATAAGCTGGGTTGTATTCTTTCAATCAAATTGATGAAGTTTTATCAATAAGTGAGTTTGCAATTTAAAGTGATAAGTACATGTATGAATCATTGCATACTTGATGGATCTTTTTTAACATACACATTTTTTGTTATTGTATGTTCAAAAGTACCAAAACAGAATTTATCTATAGACTTCAAGATCAAATGTACTTACTGAAATAACTAATTTTTATTTATTTCTTTGCATTATTCAGGGACTCAATGGACGGAAAATCACTGTATTCCATGAAGGATCTGGAGAGACAAGCCAGAGAACAGTATCCCCTGCAAGACTCCCAATGTTTTTTCAGGATCTTACTAAAGATCAAGAGGAACTTGTACTCAACCTTATCGACACGTTTCAATGTGGAAAGCGGACAAAGGCCTCCCAAACTGATAAGGTCGTCTTTGCTAGTGAGGATGGTTCAGAAATGAAAGATATTATTAAGCAGCTGAAAAATCAGAGGGAGGAGACCAAAATCCAAATGAACAAAATGTTTGCCGCCATCCTTGATTTGAAAGAAGAAGTTAAATCCTTAAAGCAGAAACTTCAAACACCAACAACACCAAATATCGAGTCCCTTATAGACATGGAAGACTCCTGTCTACAGGAAATAGGTATTGGACATGACGATTTATCTACCAAAGACGCACCAGACGATATCCACTTTGAGACTGTTATATTTGGGCCAGGTGCTTCCAACAACATTGACGAGATAGATACATGCCTACCGGTTTTGGGAAATCTAACGCCAAGTTCCACTGCTACAGCCCCACTTCCCTCAGGAACTGATTTTTATATCGGCGATCTTAACTTTCAACCGAACACATCTTCAAGCTGCCAAATTCTTCAGGAGACACCTCCAGCAACAACATCCTCTGCCCCCAGTCAACAGGCTACAGTAAATGCACGATCCACAAACACCATCTCTCCTACTCCAATGCAACCAATTTCAACAAGTATTGATGCTTTTCGATGTGCATCAGGACCCAACACTGCAACATCTACAAGCTGTCTTCAGGTTACAACTCCAACAACTACATCCCCTGCCCCCAGTCAACAGGCTACAGATAATGCAAGTTACACCAACACCATCTCTCTGACTCCAATGCGACAGATATCTACAAGTATCGATGCTTTTCAATGTGCGCCAGGACCCATCATCGAAATTGGCACTCCCAACGAGGTAGAAACTGTTTCAATGGATGCAGAGGTGAGGATCAACCACAACTTACAGTATCGAATGAAGAACAGCGCCTGTTCAAAGGGGAATTTTGCGTGGTCTATTGCCAGGGCCGTATATAGGGATGAAGAGCTAATTGGCCGTAACGTATATGGCAGGAGAGGAAAACTGTTACTTTCCCCAAGGAGGAGGCATGCAATAGAACATGCAGTGAAGGACTGTTACGGTGGTGGAGGGGAGAATAAACACATCATATGTAATGCTATCAATGGAGGCATAAGAAACCTTTGTAGAAAACTGTGTATAGAACATAGATGCCCCCAACAAAAAAATGTCTAATTCCAGGCATTTGGTCAGACACCACTAAATAAGAGGTAATCTGGTTGGTTAAGAAGGTGTAGGGAGAGGGGACCTGCTATTTTGATATTAGATGTTCTCTGATTGGTGTATAATGCTATTATTTTCAATTGAATATTATAAAGTGGGCAGTAAAGTGTTGAAAAATATATTGAATGACTAGATTGTTGAAAAAGTGAAATTTTGGGCCCCTTGAATAAGGTGTAAACCAGTGTCAAAATTTTCTGTACATTTTGTGCCAAAATGGGAGTGGCCCAAATCATGGACATGTAGTGAAAAATCCAGAATGTCAATCCATGGTTTTGACTTAATTCAAGAGTAGGGGAAGGGTAACCTACAAATCTGTATATAGTTGCGTTGGAATGTCGCAAACATAATTTATTTGACCAAAATTGAACACTGTCATGTAGCACATTTCATTTTCTTAAATTTTGTAAATTTCTCCAGAAGTGATTTTTCTAGTGTTTGTAAGGGATTTTAAGTTGCAAATGTTCAAAATTAACATGAATTAAGGCTTTTAAACATTAAATTGAGTAATTTTTTATCATTTTCTGAGGGGGTGGGGTGTGATTTGGGACCCATGATGGTATTATGTGGGCAATAAAATAATGAAATACTTGAATTGAGCTGAAATGTGTTAATTTCATTTAATTTNNATTTGTGAGTATCATAGCCATAAAAATGGGTCCTCATAATGCACCCAAGGGTAACCTGCTTTCTGTGCTTAATTACATAAAATACTGTATTTTTTTAATTCGTTTTATCAATGCATGTTCTTGTCCTATGAGACAAAAATTTTGATTGATTTGAGATTTAGGTAAGTCCTTGATAGAAATTCATGTCAATTTTGCTGTTTTTAGTGTTAAAAGAAGGGGTGGCATCAAAAATTGCACTCTTAAGGCACTTTTCACACCCAAATTCTTCATTTTTAATGTTTGAATTGTAGAACATAGATGAATTGACTGAAAACGTGAAATAAAAGCAATCTTTAGTGTTATTGGGTTTATGTAGATGGGAATTCTTCAAAATAAGATTGAAAACAGTTTTTCGGTTCACACCAACTTTTTTCAATGGGGGTGGCACTAAAACTAGTGTTTTGTATTAAACTTTATTCAACTCTGAGGAGACTGTGAAAAGGTATGTAGGTGAAAATATGATAATAGTAAAAATTCAAAATTGCATAATTTGAGAAAATGTCAGTTTGCTTAAGGTCAGACACTACTAAATAAGGGGCAATATGGTTGGTTAAGAAGGTGTAGGGAGAAGGGACCTGCTATTTTGATATAAGATGTTCTTTGATTGGTGCATAATGCTATCATTTTCAATTGAATATTATAAAGTGGGCAGTAAAGTGTTGAAAAATATGTAGAATGACTAGATTGTTGAGATTTCAGTTATATTTTGGATTTTTGTTTGTTCAAATGGTAATTCTTGCAATTTTTTTGTCCAACATTTGATGGTCACTTTAGATGTCGTGGTTGATTGCTGGGTGTTTTTTTTTCATTGTTTTTACAGCATTTTTTGTTATATGTATTTACATAGTAAAATGTTATAAACAGTTATTCTATCTTAGCCTTATCATTTCATGAGAGTGTGTAACAATGCTTTTCCACTTAAAAAATACAAAACAATCAATTTAATGGTACATAAATAATAACAACTGGTTTAACAGAAATTACTTGCATTGCATCAACAAAACATCTGTAAAAATGATTGCTGAGCATGTTATTTCATGTAGATCAAACTTCTCAAAAGGTCAAGGTTACTGCGTTGAAATTCAGACAGTCAAAGAAAGGTCTTGTCACAAGAGATACACATTTGAAATGTGAAAAACCTATGACTTGTCATTTGTTTTGGTAGACAGACAAAAACCTGGGTGCCCCTGAATTTCAAAGTTAGAGCAAATAAACCAAACATTATTAAAAATTGGTAGGACCTCCATGGTTAAGAAGAACTTGAGGAATAACCCTGTGAATGTGATCAATATAACGTGCACATTGTTCCACAGTAAGACTCTCCCAAAACTTCCTGATTCCACTGATCAATTCCTCCTTTTTTCTTGGCTTGACTTTTGTTTTTAGGTAATTCTTCATTTCAGACCACACATTTTCCACTGGGTTCAAATCTGGAGAGGATGCTGGTGTTGGCATTATATTTTGCAACATATTATTCTGTGCCATCCAAGCTTTGGTGGATTTGCTGCAATGCTTGCTGTCATTGTCCTATAGGAAAGCAAATAAAAAATTATAATAGCAGAAATAGTTGGTGTTTGAAATGTGTACATTTATCTACTCTAAATATCAAATTAATACCCGTGTTCTATCGACAGAACTACTTGTAGTATCATTTTGCTTGTATTCCTGTTCAAGACAGCGAGACCATGCATCTATACTTGGATGAACGGGCAGGCAGTGATTACCTTGGGTCTGATATTTTTGTTTCCACTTTTAGGGATAATCTATCGTGCTGTCATCAATACTTTAACACTTGAGATTTAGGTACATAGAAGTGTAAGAGTAGGGCCTACAGGTACAGACCAGAGATCCACGGATCTTGAAGCTCTACTGGTATACATATGGATACATATTGAGCAATATAAATTATGACTTAAATACTATAGTTCTTCAAATGACCTTAAGAGATCCAATAAGTCAAATTTTATTTCAGACCGACTACACTTAAAATAAACACATAAGTGGCTGGAGGAGTAGCGATAGCAAGATTTTACTGTTTTGGCCCCTAAAATGGCCCCTTGATTGGACAAAGTCAAATTTCATTTTAGGCCAACTGCATATTATGCTGAAAACATATATGAAATCTAAAAGTGAATATGTTATAGGTTTAGGAGGAGTAACAATAACAGGATTTACATAGTGCTGAATAGGGAAATTTGACAAGTCCCTAAAAATGGCCCCTATTGGTCAAACCAGGCTGAATTTCATTTAAGACCAACTAGACATTATACTGAATACATTAATGGTAGTCCCATGTTTATATGACTTATAGTTCAGGAGGAGTAGGGATAACAAGATTTTACTGTTTTGGCCCCTAAAATGGCCCCTTTTGATAGGACAAGGCTGAATTTCATTTTAGACCAACTACATGTTATGCTGAAAACATATATGAAGTCTAAAAGTGAATATGTGGTATGGTTTAGAAGGAGTAGCGATAACAAGAAATTGTTTAGGGATGGAAGGACGGACGCTGGACAACGGGGTATCGCATAAGCTCTGCTGGTCTATGACCAAGTCAGTACAGGTGAATGTAAACACTCACACATGCAACCTCTGTAAAAATACATAAAAAATGATACCTAACAAGTACAAAATCTCCTCTTGATAAATTTTGTTGCGAAAGGGTCACATATGACTGGAAGTCGTTTATTTAAGTGATTTATATATAGAAAAACAAGATATTGGGTACCATGCATTTAGGTCACATAGATAGTCCTTTAAATCAGTGCGTTGTTAAGGCAAGTTAAACTGTACATTTTTTGCATCATGAATATACTTGTAAAAATTGTGTAATAGTTAAACAATTTAAGATGTTAATCAACTCTGAAAGAAGTTTCTTTTGTAGTGAAAATTTATAAGCAAATAATGATTATGAATATGACTCATTTCAAAATAGAAACATATTTGGGATCAAATTTTGCAAATTATTGATGTCATAAGTACTAT
>JACSZP010025747.1:0-13475 GCA_016161895.1 Pinna nobilis
ATCGAAGTGAGTCACTAAAATGATTCAAAAGGGTATGATGTGAAATGCTAGATATATCACCTCTTGTTTGTAAAGACTGGGATCTCGTGCTGAAGTGTCCATTCGTGGTCTCGCGGTTAGCGTGTTCACCTTCCGATCTCAATGATTTTCAAACCCATGATGCCGGCTCGACTGGATTTCTGTCCTTCAGTCGAGACAGTAAAAACAGACGTCATGTAGGTAGGTCCCCCAATGGTCAATAGAAAAGATTGCCCAGCATAGTCTAAATCTATAGTCCTTCACGGGTTGACGTTTCGATATAAGCGATAAGTTATTGGAGCGATACATTAAACAACAATACAACCAACCAACCATTTTCATTGCTCTCAGACCATATGTGCCTAGCATGTACCGACGCTTGAACCCCTCATCATTATTCCGTGATGTCTGCATATGAATTACAGATCATTTGATAAGATGTTTAAGACTAGCACAACAGCAACTAAGGGTTACCATGTGACTGTTCGGCTGAGGCCTCGCAGTGAAACTTCATTTCTGACAGGGGATTCGCCGATACCCTGTCAGTTTTTGTAAAACAGCCACATGGTAACCCTATTCTAATGCTCCTTACATTCTTTACTAGCGGTGTCGTGCCAGAAAGTACTGAGACGCATAGATATCCTACTTTTATGGATGACCAAATTGCCATGTTGGCCATTACAATGACATCAAAGTAATATGTAAACAATCAAAATGTGACGTCATTTAATAATTAGCAGTGAATCGTGAATACCCTGCGAGTTTTCAACTTCATTGACCAATGAAATATTGCGAAACATACACAATGCATTAGAATTAGGTCTTATTCTGCTGCACTTTCTAGCTGTTGATTTGTCCACAAGATGTTGGAAGTTTGTATGGCAGCCTAGTGGTGATCATTTTTGTCTTCTGATTCAGAGGTTAGGGGTTTGAGCCAAGTCCATGCTAGGATTGGCTGTCCCTGTCTTTCACATGAGACAGTAAAAACCAAGTGGTACTGCTGTAGGTGTCAGCATGTTAAAGAACTATTCCTGTTTTAAGTCCATAAGTGGCAAGCATAGGCAAAATGTATCGCCCTTCCCTGGTACACGGTGACGTCTCCATATAGGTGAAAGATTCTCAACAACAATACAACCAACCGATTCAGATAAATCCAATGACCCATATATTCTGCTTGAGTGAAAAGAATGCCAAGACTACATCAATATTAGGAAAATTCCATGGAGGTGTGCTTTGAGACCTTTGACTGTATACATGTATGTTTTTGTTTAAGAGTGTGGTAAATGTAGTTCAAATTTCAGATTTTGTTTATATATTTCAACAATGACTGAAACTTTTCATGATTGCCACAATTAGCCCATTTAACAAAGAATATTACTTTTGACTGACAAGTTCTTAAGTCATATTAGGGGAAGACTTGTGTTGTCTCAACAATTTTCCATATGCTTTGACAATAGCCAGTGTCTGTTATATTATTTCGCCTTGTCACTATTGTTTTTATCACTATAAGGAACTTTCAAGTTAGCTTAGATTACTATTATGATCTGGCATTTATTCTCTCTAGTCATGTGAGATTCGAAAATGTTCCTCAACTATTTCCGGTTTGAAGGTAGCATAGATAGTCTCAATAGCACAGTCAGTAAAAAGCACCCTGTTAGTGTCTGGGATTTGATTCCTGATCTGTTCGCAAATTTTTGTTTGCTTGCTACATTTGATCGTCAGCTTATGATACTCTGTGGTTTGTTTGTTGTATATGTTGTTGTATATGTTGTTGTATTGTTGTTGTATTATTGTTTAACGTCCCACTCAAGAATATTTCACTTATATGGAGACGTCACCGTGTGCCGATGAAGGGCGACAAATTTTGCCTATGCTCGGCACTTATGGCTGTAGAGTAGGGAGGATTCTTTAATGTACCAACACCAACTGGGACACAGGACCTCAGTTTTTACTGTCTCAACTGAAAGACAGGGATGGCCAACTGCAGCATGGCTTTGCGCAGATTCGAACCTCAGACTCTTTGATTAGAAGTCAAACACGCTAACCACTTGGCCACATCGGCCCTCTGTGGTATATTTAAACAGTATCTTGAATTTCTTTACCCAAAATAAAGTTAATATGCTAACACATAAAGGATATTCCATATGTGCTGCATACGCTGTGAAGGTAAATATGAAAACTAGAAGGATACATTAAAAACAAAATCAGAAAGGTGCCAATAAATGCTGAATTATAATGGTTATCCAGGCTAACTCAAAAGTCTGTTATTACATATTAATGAAATAAATTGATTGTAATTCAAATCTTAGATCCCCCACCCAGCCAAGCACAATCTTCAGTCACCATAGCTTAGCTAGTCAAATTTGTGTTTTATAAATGTCACCTCTTAACTTCCTTGTTGTATTTTTCAGAATTCTTCAACAAAAGGACCGTCATACCAGGACATTGTTGCCTCACTTCTGTCAATGTATATAGAAACAACAGCAAAGTCTACAAGGTAATTGTTCTGTATAACTTACTCTGTGGAGATATCTACCCACAAATAATTGTATGAATAAGTGACATATATTCTGGAATATTGCTTAGGGACCACCCGCTTAGGACACCACATCACATTAAAGAGCCATCATGGCTCCATGTACGTGTGTTCGCCCTCCAGTCACGAAGTCATGGGTTCAAATCTGCTATGTGGATTCAGCTTTTTCTGGCCATCATTCAAATAAGGCTGTAAATCTGAGGTGCAATTTCACCAATGATGTCCAATAGATATCAGCACATTAAAAAACCCTCACTACTCAATGTTCGTAAACGCTGAGTATAGGCCGAATTTGCTTTCCTTTGGATGAGACTTAAAACCGAAGTTCTGCACCACAGTGGTGTCGGAAGTCAATTCCTTATATTTGATTCTTGGGATGTTAACACTTTTAGTATGGAGCTTCATATTTTGGCGTCTGTCTACGGCTCCAATATATTTAGTATGCATTTTGCTGGCAGTAATAATTTCACACATGTGCTCTGATGAAAATGTGTCTTTTTTTTTATTAAAAAACTTTTTATACTTCCATTGCCAAATATGTCAGTGATATGCAAAGGAAAGGCTAGAAATTTTACTCTAAACAATAATTACGACAACAAATCCTCGTGGTGTAGCCTCTCACAAATATATTTAGAAATCGCTTTTGGAAATTTAAACCTGTTGCAAAATGAATTTGACCACCCATATAACAGTTACAAATGTACTGTAGAGTTTTGTTCTCTGTTCACAGGAAACAAAAGAAGAAGAAGAAAGTTGGGCAGTGTGTGTGTAGTTTTGTGTGTTACATAGCCGAGCAGAGCCACCTACTGGACATCTTACTACAACTTATAGAGATAAAACAAGAGGATGAAAAAGTTGTGTTGCCTTTAGTTAGGTACTGGTAATGTTTCACCAAAGACTGAGTAATTTGTTTGTGACACTGTGTGTAACAGTATGCAATTGTTGACTGGTGTGAAGGTACTATACATAGTTTTATATAGTATAACCTGTTTTAAGAGACCGTCCAGGGGAAGGAGCAAATAGGGTCATATATGACAGGTGGTCTCTTAATTCAGGTAATTTTAATAGGAAAAAGCTATTTTGGGAACATATATTTATGTCACATAAGACAGGTTTCCCTTTAATTCAGTGGGTCGCTAAGGCAGGTTAGACTGTATGATAATGTCCTGGTTTTTTTTTTACTGTGATTTAGGGCTACAGATTATCTGTTGGACCTGAAGGCAATTTGACACCAGGGATCTAAGATTGAGGGCAACTGGTTATGTGAAGGTCCAACTTATCATTAGTTGACCAAAAACCTAGTGATAACTGTTATGTTTTATCTTTCTCATAATCAAACAAATTTACTGAAAACAACATGATCAAAGTTCATAACAATTTGAATATTTTCCTTCGATGTGAGGATAAATGTGTCTACCTTATGTCTGGTACTAGATGCCATATTTGTTGTGCAAACGTTTAGTGAACTTGTCTAATAATATTTACCAATCACTTGGATGTCCTTGTTTCTTTCTGGAAATTGGTGAATTATTTTTAAAAAGTAAATCTTAACAGAGCATTTGGATTGCAGCTATTATAGTTTAGCTACAAACATATTTGTGCTGGATATTTATGTAGAATTTGTTCCTTAAGAGGGTTAAAAACAACTGGAAGAATCTCTTCTGTGATATGGTCAGATTTATTAATAACTCCAATGGTTCACTGAGGCTCTGCATTTCAAGCAGAGGTCGTAGGTTATTCAGAAATCATCTTAAGAACAGAGGCATTGTATCAAAGAAGATGATGGTATTAATGAGTCCCCTCACTGCTGAATTGCCCTAAGTACAGGGCATAGACCAACATTTGCTGGTATTAATGAGTCCCCTCAATGCTGAATTGCCCTAAGTACAGGGCATAGGCCAACATTTGTTGGTATTAATGAGTCCCCTCACTGCTGAATTGCCCTAAGTACAGGGCATAGGCCAACATTTGAAGCCCTTCACATGTATTTGTTTGGGAGTGATTCTTGAGTTGAATGTCCAACAATAACAATTAAATGTTTTGAAAGGATTTATATATGAACCAGTTTTTATAGGCTTTCATGTTTTGATAAGTGTCTCTTTTAGTTTTGTTTTTATTACTTTTCAGGCGCTGTTTAAAATTTGTGTCACCAGAAGGCAGCAGTGGTCAGTACCTGAAGTATATGTTGACAGTGGCCAGTATGCACAAAGTTTTCGTAGAGTCAGCACAAGATTTGTTAAGTGTGAGTAGAACAGGTCTTTGCTTTTGTACACATCACTTGGGGTTTAGGCATAGAGACTTCAGACTTGGATACTCATCTTCTGCTCCCAGCTGTAGCCTCGTGAATGAGATCCTGATATACAGTCAACTTTGCTTATAAGAAATGCATTGGGACCAGTAAAATGACTATGTTATATCAGTATTTCGTTGTTTCAGGTTTTACACACATTGAAGGTAAACACGTGGGACTCTGAGATTTTGTTGATTATACTACCAGAATTTCGGTGTTCCAAACTTGGCTATTTTCTTAGTTCACTGTTAGTATCTTAATTATATGTGCTATTTTAATTTTTCTCATGCATATTACAATCCGCATACAGATTAACTCATATTTGAATTCATCATCTGACCAATTGAATTAAAAAATCTGTAAAGTTGAGATAAGAAATGTGCATGCAATTTTCGTTACATTTCAGTTTTCCGCTGACATGTATCTTTATGACTGAATCAAGATCAAACTTAGGCCAATCAAATCCCTTCTCTTGACAGATATCATAAAGTAATTACCCAAGGTATTCCACATGAAAGGAAGTGTGAAGTCATCCATGATGAGATAACAACCGCCCCAGTCTGATTCACCGTGACTGAGTGGTTAACTCTGAGTGATGTTCCGTTTCTTTTTGTAACTACAGTAGAATCTATTGTGAGAGATTGCCAGTGTTTCCAAGGAATTGTGGATTTTGAAGATAGGTGGTCTCTCATTACAGATTTTATTTACAGAATTACAGTAAAACTTCAATAAGTCGAAGTTCAAGGGACCGTTTGAAAAAGTTCGAGACATCTGGACCTCGACTCATGAATGTATTGAATTTCTTGATTCTATCATGACTTTTTTTCCAATGGAATTCATTGACATCCCCCTTTCTAACATGCACACATTTAAATGAATATGAAACTTTATTTTTGTACACCAAGTCTGTAGACTAGTTGGTCGGCGACGGAGTAATAAGCAAAATAGGTCTGAAAAAGCTGATGTGCAAACTGTGGTAAAGGAAAATTTATAAGTTCGGCTTATTTGTAGTGATTTCTGATGTTTTTTTCTCGAAGGATAAAAAAATTTATTTGAGACAACAAGAAATTTGACTTGTAAAACTTCGAGTCATGAGTAGTATTTTAATAGGACTATATAAGGAAATAATTTGGGACTTTGAGAAAAGTTTGACAAAGCGAGAAATTCGAGTCATTGAAGTTCGACTCATCGGAGTTTTACTGTACTTAAAAAGACATTTCCATATAAATGGTCCCTCTAGATAGGTGGTCTCTCACAATAGTCATCTCTCAAGACAGGTTCCACTATACTTGATTTGAGAGCCTGTTTTGACTCAGCATTGGTGTGCTTACCTTTAGACCAAGGGGTAAGGAGTTTGAGTCTTACTGCATGGCCAGTTTTAAACTTTTTCCTGTCCCAGAATAAAACAGTCTGATTTAAAGTCTTTCTGTATGTCTCTCATAGCCTATCACCTGTTGAAGCCAAGTCAAATTGCAGGGGATAAGGGTGTCCAAAATGTTAACTTTATTTCCTATTGTCAATTTGCTACTGCCCACTAAAACCAGCGTACAAGTTAAAATGAATTTCATTGAACTGTTTTCATGAAAAGAAAAATGTAAAAGAAAGCTAAGAGGTGAAGTGAGATATATAGACATCATTTGAACGAGGTGGCAGACCTGTAAATTTATAATTTAATCAAGAATTTTGTCAGCCAAACTCAAATTCTTATTGATTTCTTAAATAAATCATGTCAGGTATCCCACAAAGAAGGATAAAGTGATATAAACTTTCACTTTTCAAGAAGACAACTAAGTAATGTGAATTCAAACTTTATATTTCTTTCACTTTTTGCTCAATATGTTTGGGTGTCAACCAGTGTGCACTGAAATAGTTCTTTCTTGATCAACTATTGTAAGTTGGCCCTCAAACGTGAAGTCATCAATGATGAGATAACAACCGCCCCAGTCTGATACACCATGACTGAGTGGTAAGCTCTGAGTGATGTCCCTTTTTCGTCTCTTTCTGATTTGATAGCCTGTCATTACTGATCAGTAGAGTGCTCAACTTTCAGATCAAGAGGTTCAGGGTTTGAGTTTCTGCTTCAAGTGTGGCTGTTGTTTTCTCACCCCAAGGGTAACACAGTAAAACCTAGGTCCCATGTCAAGGATTGACTTGGTATATTCAAGATTCTTCACTGCTTAGGATAAAACCCTTAGCATAATTTAACGTGTCTGAAATTGTATCCACTTGATGCTGCCAAGATAGGACTGAGACAGTTTACAGCAGTGTGAAATACTAATACAGGGACACAGCAACACAGGGAGGGGCAGTGAATGTTGCTTTCATCATCACTGGAGCTAAGAGAAAGTAAAACTTTCACAGTTTATAACTTAACCAGATTGTATGGCATCTTTTTTATGTTTCAAAATATGTTTCCTATTGTCAGTTTGCTTCTTTGTTTAGGCACAAAGACTTCAGACTTGGAATCTCATCATCTGCTTTCAGTTGTAGCCTCAACAATGAAAGTTTGATACTTCTTTATTGCGTGTAATTTCCCTTTTTTCTTGTGCATTCTTAAATCAGCATATAAATTAAATCACGAATAAATTCATCAAATTTGTGGTTGATGAATCAAATTAAAATTCTATAAAGCTGAGATTAGAATTGTACAATGTAATTTTCATAAGACCTCCGTCTGCAGCTGACCTGTAACTTGATGAATGTTTCAGGATAGACTTGGACCGATCAAATCCCTTTGCTTGACTGATATGATAAATTAATTACCCGAGGTATTCAGCATGGAAGGAAGTCTAAAGTCACCCATGATGAGATAACAACCGCCCCAGTCTGATTCATCATGACTGAGTGGTTAGCACTGAGTGATGTCCACTTTTCTGTGGCTACAGTAGAATCTGTTTTAAGAGATCACCCCTTCTTCCATTGAAATATGGATTTTTTAGATAGATGGTCTCTCATTACAGATTTTTTTTACAGAATAACTTAAAAGGATGTTTTCTTACAAGTGGTTCTTCAAGACGGTTACGTGGTCTCTCACAAAAATTTTGTCTCTCAAGACAGGTGCCACTGTAGTTGATTTTGACTCAGCATTGGAGTGTTCATCTTCAGACCAAGTGGCTTGACTTTGGGTCTTATCGCATGGCCAGTTTTTCCTGTCCCAGAATAAGACATTACAATTTAAAGTCTTTCTGTATGTCTCTCATAGCCTATCATCTGTTTTAGCCAACTGAGATTGCAGGGGGCGGGGTTGTCCAATATGTGAACTCTTGTCAATTTGTTACTGCACACTAAAACCAGCGTACAAGTTTAAATGAATTTCATTGAACTGTTTCCATGAAAAGAAAAATGTAAAAGAAGGCTAAGAGATGAAGTGAGATATATAGACATCATTTGGCCGAGGTGGCAGACCTGTAAATTTATAATTTAATCAAGAATTTTGTCAGCCAAACTCAAATTCTGATTGATATCTTAAATAAATCATGTCCGGTTACAACAAAGAAGGATAAAGTGATATAAACTTTCACCTTACAAGAAGACAACTAGGTTGTGTGAATTCTAACTTAATATTTCGTTCACTTTTAGCTCAATATGTTTGGGTGTCAACAATTGTGCACTGAAATAGTTCTTTCTTGTTCAGCTATTGTAAGTTGGCCTCCAAATGTGAAGTCATCAATGATGAGATAACAACCGCCCCAGTCTGATACACCATGACTGAGTGGTAAGCTCTGAGTGATGTCCCCTTTTTCGCCACTTCCTGATTTGAGAGCCTATGTTTACTCATCAGTAGTGTGCTCACTTTTTAGACCAAGGAGTTGAGGGTTCGAGTGTCAGCCTCAGTAAGACATGTTTTTTTCTGTCCCTAAGGATAAACCAGTAAAGCATTGGTCCCATGTCAAGGATTGACTTGTGCATGTTCAAGATCCCTCACTGCTTAGAATAGAGTCCTTAGCTTAGATTAAAATGTCTGAAACTTGCATCCACTAGATGCTGCTATGATAGGACTGAGACAATGTTTAAAGCAGTGTAAAACACTAATTCAGGACAAAATAACACAGGGAGGGGCAATGAATTTCACTTTCATCATCACTGTAGCTAAGAGAAAGTAAAACTTTCACAGTCTATAACTTCACCAGAAAGAGAAAGTGATATAAACTCTCACTTAACAAGAAGACACCTAGAGTCTACGTAATGTGAATTGGAACTTAATATTCCTTTCTTTTTTAAGATCAATATGTTTAGGTGGCAACCCTTGTGCACTGAAATAGTTCTTCTTGTTCAGCTATTGTAATTTGGCCCTCAAATGTGAAGTCATCAATGATGAGATAACAACCGCCCCAGTCTGATACACCATGACTGAGTGGTAAGCTCTGAGTGATGTCCCCTTTTTCGTCTTTTTCTGATTTGATAGCCTGTCATTACTGATCAATAGAGCCCTCAACTTTCAGATCAAGAGGTTCAGGGTTCGAGTCCCTGCTTCAAGTGTAGCTGTTGTTTTCTTGCCCTAAGGATAACACAGTAAAGCCTAGGTCCCATGTCAAGGATTGACTTGGCATAATCAAAATCCTTCACTGCTTAGGATAAAGCCCTTAGCATAGGTTAAAGTGTCTGAAACTTGCATCCACTTGATGCTGCCAAGATAGGACTGAGACAATGTTTACAGCAGTGTGAAATACTAATTCAGGAACACAGCAACACAGGGAGGGGCAGTGAATGTTGCTTTCATCATCACTGGAGCTAAGAGAAAGTAAAACTTTCACAGTCTATAACTTCACCAGATTGTATGGCATCTTTTTTTATATTTCAAAGTATGTTCCCTATTGTCCATTTGCTTCTTTACACTAAAACCAATAAACAAGTTTAACTGATCTTTATAAAATTGTTTTCATGGCAAAAAGATGTCAAAGAAAGCTAATTGTAATAAAAAATACAGACATTATTTTACCATGATGGCAGAGCTGTAAAGTGATGATTTAATCAAGAATTTTGACAGCTAATCAAATTCTGATTGATAGATATTTTAAGTACATCATGTCAGGTATTTTACATAGAAAGATAAAGTTATTACTCTCACTTAACAAGAAGATAACTAGGTAATGTGAATTCAAAATTAATATTTCTTTCACTTTCAGATCAATATGTTTGGGTGTCAACCATTGTGCACTGAAATAGTTCTTTCTTGATCAGCAATTGTAATTTGGCCCTCAAACATGAAGTCATCAATGATGAGATAACAACCGCCCCAGTCTGATACACCATGACTGAGTGGTAAGCTCTGAGTGATGTCCCCTTTTTCGGCACTTACTGATTTGAGAGCCTATGTTTACTCATCAGCAGTGTGCTCACTTTTTAAACCAAGGAGTTGAGGGTTCAGTGTCAGCTTCAGTATGACATGTTTTGTTTTTCTCCCTAAGGATAAACCAGTAAAGCCGTGGTCCGATGTCCAGGATTGACTTGCGCATGTTCAAGATCCCTCACTGCTTAGGATAGAGTCCTTAGCTTAGATTAAAATGTCTGAAACTTGCATCCGCTAGATGCTGCCATGATAGGACTGAGACAATATTTATAGCAGTGTAAAATACTAATTCCGGACAAAATAACATAGGGAGGGGCAGTGAATTTCACTTTAAACATCACTGGAGCTAAGATAAAGTAAAACTTTGACTGTCTTAAACTTCTCCAAATTGTATGACATCCTTTTTTTATGTTTCAAACTACAGTCTGCCAAAACAGTACCAGCCCCAGCAGGATTTATGGAATGGTTGGAAGAAGCAAGCCCAGGTGTAGCGGGGCAGTTGCCTAATGACAGCAAATTTGTAAAGTTCCAGATCACAAAGTTCTTATTGGAGGATCTAACAGATGAGCTGGTGTCTGATATGTTAGATGTAAGTTTGTTCCCTGTTCTATAGGTGTCTCTCAAGCCAAGTGGGTTACAGCATCACAGATTGAATCATTTGGCCTCTGTGGCTCTTGTTTGCCATGCTAGATTCTTATTATGGGAAAGAGTTTTCCAACTAAAGTTTGATGGTCTTGACATGGTACACCTAAAGTGAGGGGTTATTCCTCAATGGTCCATGCTGGATGCCACTGAATGATTGAAAGATCGTCAAGTGTAGTGTAAAACAACACGCACACTAAAAAGAATAATAGAATATTACATGGGGTTGATGAGTGGACAGGGAAATATCAACCTGAGTGGTAAGAATCTGTTTGTCCAGTCTGAGGGTGTCCCGAGGATTGGACTTTCAGATTCTTACCATGAGAGTTTAGATTTCCTTTTCCACTCAAAACATCCATGTTTGATTCCTTTTCTCCCACACTTTCATGACTAGAGAGTATGTACAGACGGAACTTGGTATAATTTTCAGCCATTAAATTCCTATTTATGATGTCATAGGGCTTACAAGCTGTCTTTCCTAGACAGTTATTTTTTCATGGATAAACATTGTCATCCATGGCCAAGTGTGGGAGAATAAACAATTTTTGCAGAAGGTCCCAGGCTAGAATTTTACCCATGACATTCAAAGGCTCTTAACTCATTGACCCCCTGGAATCTAATGGACTCTTCCTTAAATCAATGAATTAGGCAAATCCAAATGTGTCTTTAGGGGTGAATGAAATATTGTAGATTGCAACTATTTTTTCAGGTCTAGAATTAGTCTCTGTTGGTTTTCACAGGATAGAGATCCCTTACTGTTCAGTGACCACATTTACTGACCATAGGCTAAAATTTTATTCCCTTATCAACATTTTGTGGCATTTGTATACGAGTGAAAAATTCTTGAATGAAACATTTAACAACAATACTGCACATGGTAGATTAGACTCCTTTGGGATACTGTGTAAAGGGATATTTTCGCCCCCTTGTTATTTTCGCCTTAATGCACATGCAAACAGTTTGGCCCCATTTTAAATTCACCCAGTCTCGTCATAATTTCTATTTAATGAATTTGGTGCCATTTTGAAGTCGCCCAGTTTTGAAATTGCCCACTGACTATGAGGGCAAAAGAGGCGAAATTAAACGGGGGTGGGGAATTTCCCTGTTTACATTATTCTTTTCCAGAGTTGACACACTGACTTGTTCCTTGTAGATATTTACTTTGTCTGATGAGGATGACAAAGAAGATAACCAGATAGAAGATACCAAGGATGGACCAGGGCGGAGTCCAGACACCATGCTGAAAAACATGGCTGACACACCACTCTTCTTCCTGGACAAGGCAGGAATGAACATCACAGAGTCAGTCAACCAATCACAGCAGGTTTGACTTTCATCTGCTCATTTAAAGGACTAATGTTATGTAGTACAGAAGAATTTGGGAGACCAGAATAGGGGAATTTGAGAAACAATGCTGCTAATGTTTTAAATAATCGAGTGCTGGGAGTGCAAATTACCCAGTTTAGAAATGTCTTGCAGGGCTCACCCTGGACCTAGAAAATTGTTAGCCCAAAAATTGGCTAACCAAGATTTTTTTTAGCCAACGGATAATTTTATTAGCCAATGAACATTTACCAGTATGTGAAAAGACTGACATCTGCTAGCTACATTAGGCATTATTACCTACTGTCTACATTTTGAATCATCAATCATCTCCCTTTTATTTCTTGACTTTCATTGCTGAATTATATCTTAACAGATACGTGTAACTTATTTGAACATATGAGACTCAAAAAATGTACCCTTTTACACAAAAATGAATAATTGTTAGCCAGAAAATTAGCCAATTACAATTATCTGTAGCCAATTTCCTCCCAAATTAGTCAATGGCTAAATTGGCTACCTACAGGGTGAGCCCTGGTCTGGAAAGGGCCACAGTGGCTCTGTGGTTAACTTGTTCTCCTTCTAAATGTGAGGTCATGGGTTCAAATCCATGCCGCACTGTTGTTGGTTTTCCCTGTCCTTAGGACGAGACAGTAAAAACGGAGATCCCATGTCACAGTAGTTGTTGGCATGTTAAAGAACCGTCACTGCGAAATGTCTAAAGGTGTCAAGCAAATGAATAGTTGTGGCACTTCTGGGGAATTGGTGACATCTTCATATTAGTGATAGAATCTTGATTGTGACCTTAAACAACAATACCACCAAGAAATTTCCTAAACCTACGTCTAGAACCTGCATGATACATTGATAATGTGTAAGCTTTGGTGTTCATGTTTATCTGATTCTGTTGTAGACCCATATTTGACTTTCGAATTGAACTACAGTCAACTTTCGATTAACCGCCACCCAATATACCGCTATATTCGCATACTGAAAAATTTGTAAAGAAAGGATTTCCATCTATTGATTATTCCCGTTAAACTGCCATATCTGCATACCGCCATCTGCCACTGTATTTTCCACCCAAATCTTGAAGTTCCACTCAGTTCCACTCAGTTTGACTCGATAGTATTGCCATTGAACATGGATAGATCAGATTTGGTACTAAATTGCTTTGCAAGCAGAGATTTGTGTACATGGTTGATCCTTTGAGATACATGTTTCCTTTTAATATTTTTGTCTTTAGTTCTGATAACGAATGCTAATAATATTTATGAAGTGTTCCTTAAATTCGAATATTCAAATAATTATTTAGACAAAATAGGTGTCTCAAGTTTTATCTTTTTTACAGTGAGTACAAACTCGACCTTCCGCCA
>JACSZP010025748.1:0-29395 GCA_016161895.1 Pinna nobilis
TATTTGATATTGATATATATATATATATATATCATTAACCGTATTTAAGACTGTACAGACAATCTCGCTTTTTACACTCCCATAATCTAATCCGAAATATGGCCCAAACTTACCCTACAGTGTGTTAACTGAAAGGTGCCCAGAACTCACACAGGAAGATATAAATTCAGAATCATTTTCGTCACTGTACTGAGAACCTTTATAGATTTATAAATGGCAATGGTTTCTCTTATTTCCCTTCAAAACACAGAAACAATGAACAATAAAATCTATACATTTTTATCTTAAATTGATTGAGTATACAATTGCATGTTGACAGTACACAGTGGCGATTGGAATTTCAGTTTAATTATCTGCTGTTATCTTCTTAATCATAACGCTATGACTTCGGCGACTACACGTGGGACTAGCATTGTTACTGTAGGAGTATACGAAACCTTATACAACATACCCAAGATCGGACAATCGAAGGGTATTCGATATGTTTTCTATATCAATAAGTCTTTGCCACACCCAATACCTCTATGAAAGCAGTAGCTGTCGTAGTCGAAATATACCTTGGCATAGAATTCCAGGAATTTCCTATGACGGAGATTTCTAAATTTCCGAACTGTAAGAAATTTTGGTTCATTGAAATAATATGGCTTCATCAACAAAGAGTGCTTCCACCTATAACTAGAATTAAATTTTGTTCGAGAGAATTGTTTGTCCAATTTTCGTCCACTTTATACAAATAAACCTTGACCCTTTGTAGACATCATTTAACACCCTAAAAACGACATTGTACAACATAATCGCCATGATTCATAAGTTCTGTTTACACAATTCATGGAAACCTCGGTCGCTTCCAAAATCATTTTAGATACTGTACATATCTAAATTATCTAATTACATGTATTTGCAAATAATTTACTCTCAGTTTTTAATAAACAGAAATTTAGAGTAAAGCATGTACATTGATTGTAACATGTTCATGTGAAGAAGATTGTATTTCCAAATCATTATTCTCTAAAACCACTGCATTAATTTTGCATGGATGTCAAAAGTGCGTTAAACGTTAAAACAATGAAACAATTACGCGTAGAAGAAACTTATAGGGCGTCCGTGGCCGAGTGGTTAGCGTGTTCAACTTCGAATCGGAGGGTCCGGGGTTCGAATCCGCGTAGCGCCACTCCGCGGTTGGCTGTCCCTATCTTTCGGATGAGACAGTAAAAACCGATGTCCCGTGTCACAGTAGGTGTTGGCACGTTAAAGAACCCTCCCTGCTCTACGGCCATAAGTGCCGAGAATAGGCAAAATTTGTCGCCCTTCACCGGCACACGTGACGTCTCCATATGAGTGAAATATTCTTGAGCGGGACGTTAAACAACAATACAACAACAACAACAATATAGAAAAAGAGGACCCCCCCCCCCCGGCTTAGCGGTTAGCATTTTCGCCTTCTGATCGTGAGGTAGTGGGTACGACTCCCAGTCACAACGCAACTGGTTGCCCCTGTTTTTTCCGATGAGACAGTAAGAACCAAGGTCCCGTGTCACAGTAGGCGCCGATACGTTTGAAGAACCCTCTCTGCTCTACGGCCGTAAATGCCAAACATGGGGAAAATTTGTTGCCTTTCAACAGCATATGTTGACGTCTTCATGAAAGTGAATTATTCTTGAGTTGGACATTAAATAACATCACAACCAGCCAATTATAGGAAAAAAACTGATATCGGATAGAATCAGCCAAATTGCGTGACTACAGTTTCAGGTTGTGTAGGTATGTGTTTCTTCATTATGCTTCATAGAACGTAGGAGTGTGTAGACTCCCCATTCAACATTCAAGGAAATAATCAAATGTATAAAACAAACACGAAAAACACGTACATATAAAATGTCTAGCAGACTTGGCAACTGGTCGCTCATTGCTTTAACTCACGAATGATGGAGTGTTCTGTTAACCAATATAACAGTAATTCTAACAATATGTGTGGAAGTGGAGCTGAAAAAATCTAATGTAGATGCAAAACGGAAAAAAAACATGGTATGAAAACTTAGGATATGCAGATTTTGTTGTTTAGACACGTTTATTACATACCGGTATTTACGCCCATTGATGGCTGATGCCATTTTCCAGTTCAAAATATATTAGGATGAGCAGTATAAGCTTTCTTTTCAAATTAAAACCAGAGACGGCTGTCTACAGAATTCGTCTCTTGCAAAATTCACAAATTGATACCAGCGATCACTTCGAATATTTCGCTAGGTAAAAAGATTAGGTCACATTGCATAAAACATCTTAGAATCGCTTTGGCGGATGGTTTTGAGCCATATATATCTCAATTTTTATTTATCTATATATTTATTACATGTATCATATTATTTTTTCGTTTGGTTTTTTGTTTCTGCATTCGAAAAATGTTTTGTTCCTAAATACCAAAAGTTACTGCTGAAATCGTATTTTTATGTGATTTTTAAGTTGAGCAGAAAGTGTAGCTTAGTGGTACTTTAAAGCGAAATAGACAGTGAACTTAGAAAATAAACTTGAATACATTTTTTTTCAGAGAATCTATGAAACTCTTGAAATTAACTTTTCTGCAACTTTATTGTCTTCATCTACAGCAGAATACATCATTTCTCAAATCAAAAATTATTAAAAACGTATGAAAGATGCTTTAGTCAGTGATGTAAAATTTGCTGAGTGAAAACTGAAAAGAACTTTGCCTTCGATCATGTAGAAAACTGCTCTTTGACTTGTACTTATTCTTATCTGGAGACGTTACCCGTCCATGCACGTCATTTTTGGATTTTATTGGTAGATTAACGTAATATTGTGACGTCATATCAAAATTAACAATAAGCTCCAATCATTTAAGTGCCTCGGATACGCCTGTGAATATTCGAGTTTCACATTCAGAGATTTTACTTTATAATGACGAAAATACTTCCGGTTTGCAAGATTGGCAAAAAACTGACACGAAATGAGTTCTGTTCGTAAAATATGTAATAACGGTAGAATTTTATAATGATACAGTTAATCAATAAAATATATACATGTGTACTAGTCTCAAAAACCAGTAGATACATCCCGACTTCAAGGAAGGAGTATCTCGTTTACTGTATAAGTTAAGATTTGATACGGATTAGGTGCGACTGTGAAAAAGAAACTGGTTCGTTATATTGCTATTAAACGTCACACACAAGAATATTTTACTTATATGGAAAGGTTACCGTTTGCCGATAAAGGGCGACAAATGTTGCCTATGCTCGGCACCTAAGACCGTAGAGCAGGGAGAGTTCTATAAAGTGCCGACACCTACAGTGACACGGGACCTTGGTTTTTACTGTCTGACCCGGAAGACAGGAACGGTCAACCGCAGCGAATTTTGGACTCAAATCCCGAACTTCACAATCAGAAGTCGAGCACAATAACCACTAAGCCGCGGCGGGCCCTGGAAAGAGAGTAATAGGAGATCCTGCGATGAATTACATCCTTTATATGTAAAAAAAACAACAACTGAAAAACAACATATTCAGTTGATTCTCGATGAATATTTCTCCAAATTAAGTGAATACTTACAAATGAAATGTCGAAAATTTCTTAAATTATTCAAATGTTTCTAAGATGTAATCTTAATTGAAGTAACAAGACATACAAAGATTCGGGCTTTTTACTGATTTGGTGTTTGGCTTACCGTAAAAAGATAAACCGAATAACTGCTTTTAAATAATCTAATATCAAGTTATGCAACCACCAAAGACCCATAGATTTTCTCGTTATAAATGATCTAAAAAGTCATAGCAGAGTTTTACGTTTGATACGACCCTTAGATTGTGCTAGATCGATGCGCGTTTTCGATTTACTTAGATATGGTATAAATTATCTGGCATAAATGTTGTGATAATTTAGTGATCGAAACACGACGAGTCAAAACTACGTGACCCTCGCCACATGATCCGTTGTCTTTCCTGACAGTTCAACTTAAGTCTGAACATATTAAATGACATTTGTGTTAAGTGAGACCTTATAAAGGACAAACACATGTTTAATATCCATATCAAACTCAGCCAAACCTTTGACAGTTGTAAGGGCGAGAGGGATAGGGTAAACATTTTAATAACCTGCAAAGAAGGAAAACTACCAATGTCATAATACAAGATCAACTAAAAAGTAGATGCTAAGGCACTTAGAATTCCACTCAAAACAATAGCTACCGACTTACATAAAGTGAAATTGCTCCGACTTTCCCAGATATCATGATCGGTTCTAGATTGTAGAGCAGCCGTAAAAGAAGAAGAAAAAGAAACAGAAGTCGATGAAGTATACTGACCATGATATTAACCTGAATTGTGTCGATAAGAACATAGACTGGAATCAGGAGCAAAATATGGCAGAATATATATAGGTCAATAAAGATGAGCAGTATGATTTCAATGGCCTCAGGTATAACCATGTTGAAAATAACTCCCACATAACAGGACACCTACCCCTTACTGTCGTTATGTTTTGTATGGTAAATCACATACTCGTTCATGCACATGTTCAAAGACAGTTGTGGTTTACCTTAGTATCAGGGGGTCCTTCATGTGTCCTTTTTGTATGTTTTGAATGAAGCGAATGGCAGTAAATATACGATTTACCACCTGTCTACTAAGCTTAATCATTGCCGTTCTAAACTAAGCAATGGCAATCGACATTGAAATTTATGACATTACCCACACACATCTACGAACCTCTACAAACCAAACTGCAATATGAACACTTCGTTTTTCAAACGATTCTCGTAGCTATAGGTTAACGAACAAGCAGTTGGGGTTTTGAACTGTTTGGAGAATTATCAAGGGAGCGATTAGTCACAGAGGACGAAACAGAAGGGAGGTACGTCATATTACACATCCTTCAGATCGTGATGTGGTCAAGGGCTCAAATCCGCTTGGCGGAGGTGACTTGGGTTTCCTGTCTTTTTGCTGATGTAGTCCAGCCGAGGTCCCGCATCACCGTATGTTGGTTCGTTAAAGAACCCTCACTGCTCAATGGTCGTAAGTGCCGAGCACAGGTTGAATTTGTTCATATATAGCATATATTGACGTCTCCATATGTGTGAAAGATTCGTGAGTGAGATGTTAAAAACATCAACATCATAACAACAAAAAGAAATGACGAATAAACGGATTACAAAGTCACACATGAATAACATAAGTCTGCGTGATTAAAAGTCAAGGTGCAGATAAGTCTCCCATCGTCCAACTACAAATCTCAAGTGATATTACATTTAGTGTAACGATATTATAAATTCATATCGTTGACATTTGCACAGTAGTGTATAAATGAGGGTTGAAAAAGGCCTATAGTTGAGTGGTAAGTCTAGTTGGTTGTATTTTTGCTTAACGTCCTATTCAAGAATCTTTCATTTATATGAAGACGTCAACGTGTGAGAATATTTCTGCCCTTGACGATTACATAATGTTAAGCCACATAACTTACACAAACTATGTCGATATCTTTGCCAAACTTCACTGTTATAATTGTACTGTGTTATTGTTGAATGTTCCACTCAGGAAACTTTCACTTAAATTGTGATGTCTCCGAATGCTAGTAAAGGACCTCATTAACGTCTCGGCAGCTACTACAACATTTGGTTTCGTTTATTTTCAGTACCGATATTATTTTGGCTTTTCTATTCCAGAGAGGTGATGTTTTCAAAATATTCATTTAGCTATATAAATGTATTCAGTAATAGCAAATGTTGCTGTTGGCGATGAAGTAAAAGTACAGCCGGGCGCAGGCGTATTAGTGTTGTCAAACCTTGAATAAAAATGTCCATAAAATGGCGTCGGATTTTATCCCATTCGAGATCCAAGAAATCTAAGAGGTTTACTACCATGACTAGTTTTAGCCGTGGATTAGCACATAACAATTGTGCTTTGCTGTAACATTGTGAAACAAGGAACTGTAAGAAAACAGCCATTGGTTTACAGACTAGAAAGGAACTCAAGAAGCCTCTACAGCTTTCGTCTTAACAGGTTATTACGTGGTACATACATGATACGCCAGAATGACAGGCGGAGTCTGGGAGAGAAAAAGGGGATTGCAGGAGAGGGGCGTTTCATCAAAGTTATCCTTACAACTTATCGATGTCATTGTATGTATTTACCTCTTTACTATTGTACATTGTGTACACTCTTTAATCGGTTCAATTCAAGCATAATGCAGTTGTAATTAATTTTCATCGTAAAATTCAAAGCATATCTTTAATATCAGAGGAGAGGTATTTCGGAGTACTTTAAATACACAGGCATCACGGTGTCAGGTGGGCAAATGCAGATTTTCTTCTTTTGTCACGCGAGGACCGATACGCACAGGTGTTTGGTCTCAATGAAAGTTACGTGCTGTGTGGATCACTTGAAAATGTTGTGGCTACCCATGTTTAAAAACCGTGTAAACCAAAACCATAGAAAACTTTAGGTAGAAAACGTCATACCATATACTGAGGAGAGTTTAGGAATACACACATAGTTAACGCATTCTTCACCTTGTTTATTTGATACTGTACATATACCTCTGTAGTTTTAATTGAAAATTTTCTTTCACATACAAGGAATATTACATGATACGAGTACAAAGGAATATCTTATTGTTTATCGTTTTTATTCTTACATACCATGTATATAACTTGTCAACAAATCCTCTCCCCTACCTGTACTTCAACATTCCTCTCAATTTGAATCATTTTTATTTTACGTGCGTGTGGATAAATATGTTTCATCTAAACCTAAGTTCGAGATAACAATAGGTCGAGAAAGACAATAGTAATAGAGATAACCAAACTATACATGCATATATTCCGAGTTTTAAGTAAAAACATAATATTATGATAGCATATATGAAGCTTGCAACATGTAGTTGCTCTCTCTGTTTAATATGAAAATGCAGGGTAACATTTGCACTCATTTCTAGATAGTTTTTCATTGCTTTTGCGATAACAGCATAAGGGACAGGAGTTCAATCCCAGTAAAAGTACGATGTTTTCTTTCCGTCCCTCACCCCACTGTGTAAATACCAATTTGGTTTTGATATTTTCACGGCTACCAGTCTTTATTCACGCGTGTCGCCACAGTGTTACAAGAAAAGTTAAGTCTCACAAACATGCATCTGTAATGACATGCACAGGGAAACTTAGAGATTCAAATTTGAAATAAAATTTTATCCGCGTCAAAATCTGATAACCTATTAAATGTCGCCGAGATTTTATTATGGTAAATAAATACGTATTCAAGTCGTTAAACTTATAAGGGGAATTTATTTAATTTGAAACGAAGCATCTAAGATACCGATCAAAAAGTCTAACTTCACTGAAGTGACGAGTACAGAAGAAAAGAAGTGAAGAGAATGATAGCAAGTCTGTGTTAGATCTTGATAACCGCGGCATACTGTTAAGATATTCAATTTATTTTTCCTGTGTGTCTTACACAATACGGCGGCGTTATCAAGATCTGCTATATTTGTTGATCTTTACCTCTGACTTTAAGTCGGAGTAGGTGTTGTAAAAGGGGTAACTTTTTTTAAGGTGATAATGAACACGGTCACCTTTAGAGTGTATACAGTCAACGATATATCTGTTCTAGATAAATCGGAATTAAACGCATTTTTTACCATTCAGATAACATTTGTTTAAGTTTACCAAAAGAGCACGAGGTTTAAATTTGAACTAGGAAAACACACAAATTTGATGTAGTCAGCAAACGCAAGTTAAAAAAACTATGAAAATAAATAACGAGATGAGGTGGTACTTTTTCTTTGGTTTTTACTTCATGTTAAGGGGAGAAAAAGAGAAATCTGATAAAATAAATATCCGAATAAATAGGCATACACGAATTATGTAACGTTTACTGCTTAATGGCAATAAAGCAGATGATATCTGAACTATATTTGCATAGTATACGCTTATCTGATTGTACCTAAACTGAAAGAATGTATAAAAGAACGAAAAACTCTGTCATTACCTCTCTTCATGTGTCTGTGCATGTGGGTCTGTGCGTGTATGTCTCTGTTTGTGTATGTGTCTGTACGTGTATGTGTTTGTGCGTGTATGTGTCTGTACGTGTATGTCCCTGTGTGTAAGTGTCTGTACGTGTAAGTGTCTGTGTTCGTACGTGTATGTCTCTGTGTGTGTATGTGTCTGAACGTGTATGTGTGTGTGAGTGTCTGTGCCCGTACGTTTATGTGTAAGCTTGTGTACATACCTGTATAATAACTAGTCCTATATTAGCAGCACTGTCGTCTGCTGAACTCCACATATGTGCTGATTGTCTGCCGGTTGTGTATTCCAGTTTGTTTACAAATTTACTGGTATAGAATCAATACACAAAGTGATTAATTACACAGAAATTGGAAGCAAACACGCTGCAGATAGTCTTTCATTTGTATCGTCCATTTTGTGTGAAATCAAATTTCGTTTGAAGAAAGAATCCTGAGATTTCTTAAATTAATCACGCTGATTATGCTACATTCTTAACTCCCGATCCACCCTTTCCGCTATTAGCAAACAAGAAATGCATCTACTCCTTTCTTGCTATTGATTTACTCTTTTACGACTATATTGCTTTGCACTTACTCCGGGTAGCACCTAGCACAGGTGAGTTTCTTTCCGTTTTCCCCTAAAAAACAATATTTTTTATAAAGAATAAATCAAGGATAAACAAATTCTTCAAATCCCGGCTAGGTATAAAGATATCCAAATTGAACCAGAATCATGAATTTAACTCCACACCGGGTTTTTGTTCTATTACTACTTATATGTTTATATTCTCTCACTGGCAGCGTAGTCTTGTTTGCGATTTATCAACAAGCTCCTTTCTGTTTCACGTGTACCTATGTCGTCTCCTCCCATTTACCGGCCTGAGGAGTCACGTGGTACATTTATCATTCTTCAACACGCACCAACACCACGAGAGAGTAAGACAATATTTCACATTCTATTGAATAGGAGAGGAAAACACCACGAATTAATGACCTTACTCCCTACTGAAATGAAACATATTCCTAGTGCATGTGTAGTTTATACTTTTGTGATGCATTTTGCTCTGTGAATTAGTAAATTCTCTTGGTATTTTGCGTGAGCTACAACTCGCACTTGCATCGTTGGTCTAATGAAAACACGCACGTGAAAGCAGATTCAGCAAATGCACCTAAAGGCTTCTAACATTTTTTGCATTTTTTGCCAAGTAATATAGGGTGTATTTTGCCCTTTCGTGGATTTATATAATTTTTTAACTGTTCATTTGTAAGACTGAAGAAGAATATACGCGGATTTTAAAAACCAGACATTTGTTTCAATCATTTCAGTTATTCTCTTATAAAATTTACAAATAGAGAGCGAGTTGACTGACAACAATTCTGGTGTTTATCTAAAAATACGAGGAAAACACAAAATACAAGATAAATAAGACACCTGATCTCACCCCATAATGGATTTGCAATTGTTCTCCATGTTTAGACCATTAGTATTCCAAACTTGCCATATTTAGTGGGACTAGGGTTATCGAATATCTCTTGGAATTTCTTTAAGTTTGTTTCGAATGCAACACAAAAAACAGAGAATATTCAAATGCTGATTACGATGTTTGCACAATTGTTTTGTCCGCATCTTTATTATAAATATCAAAACCGGATGATGTGGCTCGGTATGGAAGTCTTAACAGAATGGCGGAGTTAACAAAGTGAGCGAAAATATTAACTGTGTGAATCATAGCTACCTGAGCAGGGTTACGGGGTAAAGCATTGATTAAGCAATCGAATAAAGGAATTGATCAAGACTATCAAAGTGCATAAGTCAAAACTGGTTATGGATATTCACACCGGATGACATGATCTAGAAGACGGGTGCAGCATGGATCTCGGAATGTCGATTGTATAGGGTTCAACATGCGTACCCCCCCACCCCCCCCCCCCCCCCAAAAAAAAAGAATGATATTCAGCAGTAATTCATGCATGGATAGTAATTTCTAAGAAATGCGAACCCAAACAAGAAATAGGAACTACAAAAATGAAGAATAATATAAAAAGAGTTTTAAAGTGCAATGATAGAGAAAATAATGCAACGAAATTTACATTTTACAGACCTCGTTGGGTTTCCATGGAACGTTTAGGACGATTGTAACATGCCGATAAGGTGCTCTGACTCATTCCGGACACCTGATCTCATCCCAGTAAGTGATTTGTGTTTTCCATGTTAAGACCATTATTATTCAACCTATCATGTTTATTAGGACTTGGATTTTTGAACATCCTTTGGTTCTTCTGCATTGTTTTTCTTCTCTTCCACCTCCAGAAGTATATCTTAAGAAAAACCCGAAAAGAATTCACCGGTGTAACAATAATAGGTAGCTTTTTAATATATCATTTCGTGGATTGTATTAAATTTAGATTTTAGAGTAATCGAACCAATGCTTATCGAGAGTGAGAGAAAAAAAGGAAAAGAGAGAAGGACAATCAGGGATAATTTCATGTTCTGTTGAAATCGCACACTTTCTTCTCTTGACCCAGAAGAAGGTTCATCTCTCTAACACGATTTCACACTTTTGTAGGGACTACCGTCCTTGTTTCCTATCTTTACGTACCGATGCGTTTCGTTAATCTAGACGAGCGTAGACGAAGAACAGATCTAAATGGCAAATTTCAAGCAGAGCGATTTCGGTATTCCCGAACAAGCTTTTCGTGTAGTAACTAAGAGGAATTTATCATTAATTTACAAGAATTTTGGAAAACGATCCTGCTAAACACGTCCCATGTTAGAACAGTGAGGATTGAATGATAGAGAGATCCAATGTGAATTAAGAATCTATTGGTATTTGACGGACGATAAATCATTTGCTGTTGACCGCAAAATCTGACTTTAAATGAGAATGAAATACAGATTTGAGGATAAAATAACATTTCCTTCGTTTGAACCGTTAAAATGACAATCCTTCATACAATTACCTTTTTATATAGTTTTCCTGTATCAAAGAGTTAAAGAATTACTGTAGATATAAACTTCAGGCAATTGCCATGTAATAACGGTATTAGAGTTGTCAGGAGGATGACGTACACGATGAAATAATTTCAAAATTGTCGAAATAAAATGATTGTTCTACCTTTCTTTTTTGTTCTCTGTACCCTCCTATACATAATACAGAGGTCAATATTTCAAAGTTTGCCTTCCAAACATTTACCGACTTTGTGGAAAATATCAGCTAACTTCTAAACCTTTGAACGGTTCGTGTTTTTTGTTTTTTGTTTTGTTTTTTTTTTTGAAAACTGCTGATGGAAGAGAATTGAAAGCAAAGATGAAGGTATAACCAAATGTTTGTAGGCATTTTGTTTACCCTTTGTCGTGTTGATCCCTCGGAGTGAGAATAAGAAGACAATTTGATCTTTGGTTAAACCAATATGTTTGACCGAATCCCTCTTTTTGTTGAAGAATTTCTCATTTCTCATTGAATATACTTCTGACGGAATAAAATGGGTGAAATAGAAGATACCAAGGGGCATTCCAAATAGAGCAAGTCAACGACAGACAAGAACGTGGCCAAAACATAAAGGAGACAAAATTACAAACAGAAATACACAAATACACTTATAACTGAAAATAGTGTAACACGAACCCCACTAAAAATACCGGGGCTGAGTTCAGGTGCTCTGGAGGGTAAGCAACTCCTGCTCCACGCGTGGCACCCGCCGTGTCACACATTTTCGAACACAAGAAAAAGTCACAAACGGTGATGGTCATAAACGAGAAAAGAAGGGAATAAGCACAATGCAAGTCAGGGTACCAGTTTCATTACGAAACGCATCACGAACCGCATAACAACAACCGATACGTGAATGAAGTTTTGTTTTACGTCCTTCTCAAAGAGCTTTTACTTATACTGAGATGTTACCAATGCCGGTGATGCTCGGCACTTATGACGATTGAGCAGTACGGGTTCTTTAACATGCTTACGCCTACTGTGACGTGAAACCTCGGTTAGGACTATTACTGTCTTATCCGCAGCACGACGTTGATTCGAACCCACAGCCCAACGATCATAGAGCGAACACGCTTACCACTGGGCCACAGCCATCTCAACAATCGTTGGATTCATTATGATGCTTTCAAGAAGTGTTAAAGGTACATTTATTATATCTGTGTTACGTGGTGCTCTTTCCGGTTTTTTATTCAAATATGTGGGACGAGGCTAGTTTTAAAAGCACATTGGTCTGCTGGTAACAAATACCGAGGCAGCACATGTATGTACAATAATATGTGGGATGATAACGATTTTATAATGTCATACCGAATACATTTGTAATTAAAAATGATATTAAATCTAAGTTTTAAATCTACATTGATTCTTATTGTCTTGTTTTTAGATTTTTTTTTTTAGAAAAAGAGCATTCTTAATTTACATTTTTGATCGAGATTTCACTGAAACATTATGAAATGTAATTTCGATCGGCAATATCAAGCTAGGGTAACATAATGATAAATTTCGGCGAGTGATACCTTGGCATCTGAGATTTTAATATATGAACTAAACATCAACAGATAAAAGAGAACAGTAATATAAACAACGACAGAATTAAACGTAACTTGTATGTTGTTGATTCAAGTATCGAAGAGATAGATGTTTATCAATGTTATGCATCTTAAACACGATCAGAGTCAGAAATTGGCTTGGAGTTTTGATGTTCGTTGACAAATAAAAAAAAATTTCTAGTTTAAAAAACGTTTTTGAATTTGTCCACTTTTGATTTTGCCAACTGAAAATGAAGGCGAAAGGTCCGAAATTGTCCCTGTATATAGAAATGAAAAAAGGGAAACTGAATATGAGGAAATTGATTTGTACATCTAAAGCCCTAATGTATGTTAGGCTTATGGCCATTTTGCCTCTCAGAGCTAGAACAATCTACTAAGAATAACAATCTACATTCGTTGACTGGTGTGAAAGTAACATGTCTAATGTTGAACCTAGGGATTGGTCCTCTTGTGTGAGATTAGGTTAGGTTGGGGTTCGAGGTAAAAAAAAAAACTGGGAAGTGGGCGGGCAGCATTTTATAAAAATCTAGTCAAATCTATATGCCTACCATTCAATATATCTGAAAATCAAACATTTTCGATGTAAGACTTCATTCATAATTAAGAAGTACATCTATTGAACATAAAAAGTAAAGACATTAGAAAACGTACTATTAAGAGTAAATCTTATATACATTCAATCTCTGTCTTATGTTCTACATGTACTTTAAATTGATAAATAAGTATTTTACTTGTAAGTATAGTCAATAAATTTTGAATTATATATACATCTATCTCTCTCAACCTTCCATTGAATTTCTAAGATTTATTACATAAAACGATATTTGATCATCACTTAACCATAACAGACAGGGAATTTCATACAGAAAATTTTGTAAATCAAGTACCATGATACTTAAATATGCAACAAAGGTAACTTCAACAAATGAAATCATATTGCTTAGAGGTCATTGCCGAAGAAAGGAGTTGGAGTTGCTAACAACAAATTCAAAATTCTAAGAAGCTGCTTTTCAGCAGAAAAAAAAAAATAAAAATCCGTTGAATCGAAACAAACACAAAACTCCAGAGGGTGAGATCAAGTGCCGAAAGACAGTAGGGGAATCAATGGCTGGACACCCCTTGAAGATCAAATTCAAAATCAGGGCTGAATCTTGAAAACAAAACTTTTGAACGATAAATACAACATTCCATACCGTGAAAATAGTCTAAAATATAGTGTGTCTATGCCAAGAGCGGCATATCATGATGCGGTCAAAACTATTTTCAGGTGAACAAGATGATGATTATCAGTATACGAAACTCTAATGAAGAACGTTCCTTACATAAATACAATGCTAACAGTGACGGCAATTATTCTTTATTGCACTTTCCAGCTTGTTTCAAGGCCTACACATTTTTTTTTCTCGGTCACATTGGTAGGTCTATAGATCTTGAACACGCCCTTCCCTCTACAGGCACCTTAAGGTGCATCTTACAGTTAAGCTGATACGGTAGAATTGAGATGGAGCCACATGGCGGACATTATCTATCACTTTTTCTTTACAACAACGGACGTGTGTACCTCATCTGTATCAGAGGAAATAGACACGCTGTTTATGTAACTGATTATTATCATACATGAACCATGGTATATCAACAAATGAAGGGGTGATTTTCAATCTGGTTGTCAAAATATTTGATCCTTCTTTGAATGTTTTTCATCTATTTTCACACTGTATTGTACACACAGTGGTATCTAAAGAAAATTCCCTCACGCAATCCAGATGTAATTCTCTAACTTGATGAGTTGGTAAAACTGCATTTCTAGACATAATGTACAACCGTATTTTTTAAGTGAAGACTGCCTTTTTTATTGGAGTAAAACTAGACGTAAAATGCGGGTACACAGCAGTATGTTTAAAACATGATGCATGGGAAACATTAAATTTATTTTACAATTTGAAATGTACATCACCTTTCTACCTGCAAAGGTACGAGAGGTACACAAACTCTTCAGGTAACAAAAGACCGACATGCTCTGCACAAAGGAAAAAAGTCACATCATACTTAAATTTCACCATTTTATATTCCTCAATTTAAAGGAAAAACACTTGATATTTAATAAAAAATGTAATGACAACTCTGGGAAACTGATTCTACAAACATTCAGCCACTTGTAAAAAGGTGATGTTGACACTCGGTAAATAACGTTAATACGAGATTTTGTTTGAATTCTGCAATAAAATATAATGTCAGAACAGTATACAAGGATGACCAACAATACGGAATTTAGTCTAGTCTAGCTTGAGTATCATAGCAGAACACCTTCGTGTCTTGGTGAAGTATGACTTAACTTGTTTTTGCGTGATGGCGGTATACCACTTCCGATACATGTGTGTGCAGAATAAAAATGATCTAATTTTATCTCCTAAAGACTGGTAAATGATCTTCCGAGGCTGAAATGGAAACCCAAACTCGTCGTAGCGTTTGAATGCAACATGCTGGGTTATAATTAAATTTATGTTTAAGATACTCCTTTAAAACTTGACATTGTTTTTTTCTCTCTTTTCTAGATCGGCTTGCTAATGATTAAAGCAGTTCACGAAACACGACTTATTTTTTGTAAACGACATTTTGTAGACATAAGATGGCTGATTGATAAGTTGTGAGCCTCGCATTGAGGGGTTACGCAAGGATATTCTTTTTAAGTCCCACTATTCTCTGACCAAATCGGTAGCACTAATAAGTAAACAAGACATGATTTTCATGCTGCACTTTAGAAGTAATTTGTAAAAGATAATAATAATAATAATAAGTATTATAATTACATGCATTTATGAAATTAGAATTAAATTTATCCTAAGAATATGTTATTTTTAAAACAGGTCGCAGAAGTTCCTTGTAGTAGTAGTAGTAGTAGTAGGTGTTAACACATTATAGACACCGCACTATATATGAAAAGGGGGGATAGAAGATACCAACGGGCATTCCAAATTCAATAAATCAAAGACAGGCAATACCATGGCAAAAACAAAATAGAAACAACACTACAAATAGTAATACACACAGATACACAGTAGCACAAACCCCACTTAAAACCGGGGATGACTTCAGGTGCTCCGGAAGGGTAAGCAACTCCTGCTTCACGCGTGACACCAATCACCTATATTTAGAATCCGAAAAAATGTAAAGTTTGGTAATGGTCGTAACGGTAAAAGAAGGACAGGATTAGATTATGACAAGGTAAACAGATTTCTCATCATCTATAAAAACAATATTATATAACGGTCAACTAGGCAATGGTTGGGACCGTAAAACTTTTGAAGATATGACTTCAATCTAACCATTAGGAATCCTTGGTTAAATAGCTCTTTGGCAGCAGATAAGGTAATTCTCAAATATTATCATCCCTGGGGCCGACATCAGTTTGATGTCGTCACAGTGCGACTGAGATCATAATGAATGTGACGTAACACAGTTTACAACAGATTGTTGCTGTTGCGTTTTGTTACTCAAGAATATTTCACTCATATGGAGACGTCACCGTGTGCCGGTGAAGGGCGACAAATTTTGCCTGTGCTCGGCACTGCTGGCCGTAGAGCAGGGAGGGCTCTTTAACGTGTCAACAGCTACTGTGACACGGGACCTCGGTTTTTACTGTCTCATCCGAAAGGCAGGGACGACCAACCGCGGAGTGGCGGTGCGGGAATCGAACCACGGACCCCTCGGCTCGAAGGCGAACACGCTAACCACTCGGCCATGGAGGCCCCTACAACAAATAATGCGTCGATTTTACAATCCGTAAATATAACATATTTATTATAGACTTACACTCCAGTGAACAATATTAAATTTAGATAAATAAGCTTTATTAAAAGTATTACTATCCATCTGACCTACAAATATTTTGGTTTGATTTATAACATACATGTATTTGTCAGCAAGTAAACCATTGGTAAGAAACGATGTGTTTTTTTTTATTTCGGAGTACACGCCTTGCATACGAAAGTTATTAGTTCTCTGTGTTAAATTCGTGAAAATTTGCTGTCAATACAAGTTTAGATTGAAAAAAAATATTGATCGAAAGAGTAGAATTAAGAATGCAGTGATAAAAAAAACTTTTTAAATAGTTAAAAATGGCCTGATTTTTATAATACTGGGATGCATGGCAGTCAAAAATAAAGAAAAACCACACATACACATCGCCTGCGCACATGTGCGTGTAATTTTGGAACACCATTACGATCTACATGATGACACTGGAATGGCAAAATCTCATTCATATGATGATACCGAGCACGGAGTTTTGGAGATCAAATATGCAATGAACGCCTCAAAAGCAGGTGGAGTGTTGTAAAATAATTGCATATACTGGAGGTTCTCCACAAATTCTTCATTTGATGAGTGACTTTTTTGCCGGTGATTATAAGTGCAACATATGTCGCTATAATGTTCGGTTCCATCGTTCTTTTTTAGTAAAAAAAAGAAAGAGAGAGAACGCCGCATAGACCAAGATAACGCGGTCGAGATTACACGTGATATTACCTTTAGAAATATTTAAAACAGACATAGACACGCTTTGCAGTCTCATTTTACTGTGTCAATATAGCCTTGATGTAGAACGAGTTAAGATTTAATATAATCATGGATAGTTGTAAGCTTGACACATTTTCTTTACCATAAATACTGAGTATACATATGTTTATAGGGATATACAAAACTTAAAGTCCTAATAAAAATTACAAGTTAGACTAATTAATAGTCTCAACGTGGAAAACATTACGGATACCTAATGAGAGGGTCCAGGTGTCCGGAAGGAGTCAGCTAACCTGTTGGCATGTAAAATGCGTCAAAATTCTTCGGTGTTTGGTGAAATGTCGATTGTGTTTGAAAATGTCACGAGCTCTTGGTTTGACTAGCAAAAGGTAGTCACTGTGAATATTCGTCCTCAACCAGTGTATCCAAGTATCCAAAATCCTTAAAGGGAGACCCAAATTGTTATATGAATTCCCCGTATCGATCCTTAAACTTCCATATAGTACACTTTCAAGCGTTAAACCAAGAAGGGAGGAAGAATCAATGCGTATGCAATTTACAGATTCATACTATTTCAGATATTTTAGTATGCATAGGTAATATCTACATAAGACGCAGAAAATAGTCTGGCGATCTCCATCTCTTCATCTTGTTTTATTTGTAAAGTTGGTTAGTTAGTTTGGTTTAACGCCACTTTCGACAATATTTGTAAAGTACGTCAGAAAAAACATCCTGAAACATGATAGTTGCTTATTCCAAGGTAAGGAAATTTACTGATGAAGTTTGTACAGTAACTTCCGCTTTCTCTACGATAACACTTTGTTAGCAATTACAGCCCCATCAATAATATAATTTGTGCAATTTGAAGCTTTTATCGAAATTTTCTCATGTGTAGAAAAGGCAATGTGAAATTGTGTGATATACAATGTATTGGTAATTGCAAGCAATCTGAAATTAGAGCCTAGCTACAGTTTTATGTCTGCTTTCCTAGAAATAATTTTTTGCTATTTGTAACATGTGATTGTGCTCACTCAACTTGAAGAGATAATTAAATATTTAAGAACTCTTCACTTTCATGTTTCCACATGTTTGCACATCAACATCAATTGCATCCTGAGGAGTGACGTGCGATCATTTTGCAGACTATCAACATACGTGTCGTTGAATGGTTATTTACCGCGATGAAAATGGCCAATGGACGTGATATAATGTCTAATTCCATATGTAATCCAATACAAACAGAACACATAGAAATTTACCGTACTGGTTCATGAGTCTACACCGGTATTTTGTAGGTGATGATGAATAGTAATTTGAAGTCTATGTCTACTCTTTCCCATTACGTAATTAGAGGAAAGGTAGATTAACACAACACAAGACAAGTCAGAATCCCTCAATGTCAAACGTGCAAATATAGATACAGGTCAGTATTGTTCAAACAATATTCTGGCTCATTTTGCAATTTATTCAAATTATCCAAAATTGTATCATTGCTGCACTTGAAGACCTATCAATATACATGTATATATGCAAACTTAACACATACCGAAAAGAAAATGCAAGGAAAAGTTTGGTGGAAGCAATTTATTGAGTCCATGAACATTCCATTTGGTTGTTGTAATCATTACGTAAGATAACTAACAAATCGGCTTTATGACCAAGGGGTGACTTCAGTAACTCTAGCAGTGGTTAGCGTGCTCGACTTCGAATCAAAGGCTCCGAGGTTTGATTCCTGCAGCACCACTCCGCGGTTGGCCGTCCCTGTCTTTCGGATGAGACAGTAAAAATCGAGGTCCCGTGTCACAGTAGCTGTTGACACGTTAAAGAACCCTCCCTGCTCTACGGCAAGCAGTGCCGAGCACGGGCAAAATTTGTCGCCCTTCACCGGCACACGGTGACGTCACAATATGAGTGAAGTATTCTTGAGTCCGACGTTAAACATCAACGCAACAACAACAACAGTATCTCTAGCGTTAACCTCTCATAACTATGTAGCAATAATCCGTGATCACCTGCATATGGAGTTTATGTCTCGCAACTGATTCCACACGCAAGAGTTTGTTCAGCGTATGATCCGTGTTTAAATTGAAATAGGCTACTGCTAAACATGTTGATGTTACAGGAGTTCCGAAAGTCTCCTTTAAAGTCAACATGTCGTGAATTATATGGCTGTTATGATGATCTATTTTGCCAATACAACCTGTCATCTGGTCCAATGCTGAGTGAAGTGTTTCATACTGATTGTTAGACTGTTCTTTAAACTCTGATTTTTCCTGATCAAGATATAGGGCTCGCGGCAGTATGACCAGTCAACAGAGGATGCCTACGCCTCCTAGGCCCCTGATTCCACTTCTTGCATCTCCAGGGGTCTCTGTTTGCCGTACTCTTTATTTTGTATTCCTTATGGGTGGTAATATGTTGATCGCTGTCTGTAACCTCTACCTATTCATAGGGCAAGCTATAAGTGCACAATAAAACAGTAGAACTTGAAAAGTCCACTGGCAAAGAAATGCATACGGCGAAAGCTCCATACAATCTGAGTAGGTGTTTGGTTCTGTGTGGTAGATCTAGATGGATACAGTGATTAGAGCATAGCATGAATGATAGCAATTTTGAATGAGTAAAGATACTGACAGAAATTGATAGACAGACAGAGCGGTAATCTTTGCCATTACACCAACCTTACATCGATTTATCTTTTTCCACAAAAATGTAACCCATTTTACGTAAAAAGCACATTGTGTAAAATTACTCTTTGAGTCGGATGCTTTACTGTCAGGTTACTTTTCGTGAATGGAATTTATATTTGTCTGTATTTCTGCAATTGCTGTTCTTTAATTGTTTTTTCAATGCCGAGTTACTTAAAGGTCATTTAGCAATTATCTGCTGAAGTTAACAAGGGCGACTCGACACTAAAGTTAATTGAATACCTATCAGGGCTGTGAATCACTCTTTTGAAATTCTTATCGCCTTGTTTTCTGTTCTGTATTGCAATTATTTCTTTAGTGAGCATTCTATCATAAACGTAAAGTCACCCTTTGATGGACTCTGTTTATTAAAGCATACCTGTATGTGAATGTTTTACGATTTTGTAATCACTTCATTAATCAGCTTTCATCTTGACGAAGTTTTGCTAGTAGAAGCAGTAATGGTAGTAGTAGTAGAAGTAATAGTAAAAGTTCCTATAGGGCAGTCTTTTGCTATTTTTCAGTCAGACTAAGTTTCATTACTTACCTTTAATATCACTGGATATTGCAGATGATATTCATAAACGAGCTGAAGATAAACTATAATGTCTAGAATAAATGTAGTTTTTAAAACATTGTACACAATAGTCGATTTACCAATTTCATTATAATAAGAAATTATACATGTACTATATGTTGTTTAACGTCTCACTCAAGGACCTCTCACTTGCATGAGATCTTACCATATGCCAGCGAAGGGCTGTAAACGTGGCCTCTTTCTGACTCTTCTAGCTATTGAGCTGTAAGGGTTTTTTTTCAACGTGCTGATATCGGACATCTAATTGTGAAATCCGAAGGACAGGTAAAGCCAGCCAAGTCTGTATATTGTTATTGTTATCGTTCTTGTAGTTGTTGTAGTACAACGCTATCAATTTTAAAAAAAAGTTGTTCAATTATAGTAACAATAAAATTATTGTAATATTCTGTTATCATTGTAGGAATCAGAAATGTTGTTGGCGTTGTTTTATATTATTCCGAGTCAATTTTGTTTGTTTCATTGTGTGTGTGTTGTTTTTTTTTTACATTTTTAATAGTGCTTTTAGCGGAGAGAAATTTATATTTATGAGGAATTCTTGTTTTAAAGTGATGAGTAATATAGGAAGTTGTAGTATTTGGGAAGTGGTATATACCAGTAAATTTATCACTCTCCTTTGTTTTTACTTTACGAAATACTTGGAACAATGCATAGTTGTTACGAAAATTAAACAGTTCCCAAATTCATATCAAAATCAGAAATTCTATTAAAAAGTGTTTCCCCTTAAATCAAAATTTTGTCTAAGAAGTCTAAAAGAGGAGGCGAATCGATGTTTAAGCTATATATATAATGACGCACAATGAACGACCCCGAATAAGCTTAAATACAATGTATCATTAAAAAGCATAACGCTTTCACTATGTAATCATGAAAAATCTTAAAATATGTTCTACAATCTAAGCCTTTCTAAGATCAAGACATCGTCGTATTATTTTAAAGAATTCTGACAGATGAGGAGACTTGGTCTTAAGACCACATTTAAAAACGATGCTACCAAAATATTAACGTAAAAGTGTCGAGTAAAAGCAATCAGCCTTCAGGGAGAAAATCCCAAGTTACATCTAGCCGTCGCCAAAATGAATCCTTTCGATACAGCTGTGTCATATCATAAACTTTCTACGTGTTGCAAAGGATTATACCAGTGAGAGAAAAAAAAACTAGCAAGAATAATCTTTTGTTTCACATTGTATTTTGACCTCTACATAGTTAAAGGATAAGTCAAATGTTTGAATATTAAACTGCTTCTGATTCGAATAATGAACTATTTGGTTAAGTCAAAACCTGTCACATACATTACAAATGTACCATTGATTTCAAAATATCTAAAGATACACTTGGTAAATAAAATCATGGACCTTACATTTGAACCCTGTGACTGAAGTTGCACTGATTGTAATGGGAAACAACAGCGAAATAATACGATTTTATCAATTAAGTTCACGTTATGAGTTTAAAAAACTCACATTTCTTTGTATTACATGAGAATATAAATGACAGCAGTTGGCAACATAAACAGAATAATCTCAGTACAGTTTGGCAATCCTTCATGTAGGGGATCAAATGTAGTTATCGTGAATCCCCACTTTTCACTCACGTGACGAGATTTTTGTTACCGTCTGAATAAACAGTAAATATTCTTACAATATACATTTCTAAGTTGTACAGGAGCTTTTTCTGATCAATCAGAATAATTAGATCAAGGTTGTTTTAGAGTGAAGCAAATTTAGGAATCGTTCTTTTGAAAAAGAAACATATCCCACGATGCATTAGATCACATTGATCAAAACCTGTTTCAACCGATAACGCAGCGATAAAATCGCTAACGTAGAGTTGCTTAGACACCAAAAGAGAACATACTTGGTGTGGGGTCAACATGCTATGCTGAGCCAGAGGACCGAATTGTCGCTCAAGATCACAAAAATCTATGTGCAAAGGTTATTCTATACCTATTCATACTTACTGTAAACTCTTCATTGAAATTTATGAACCGAAATCATTCATTGGGTATGTATGATATAGTTTTGCTCAGGAGTGGAAATTAACGAGTAAAGGCTGTTTGAATACCAAATAATAATGATTTGTGATGCAAGCGGGTAACATATCACTTTAAAAGAGACAGCTCAACAGGATTAAGAGAAAATACAGTTTAACCTGCCTTAAAGAACCCACTCGACTTATATGACCTGAATGTATGGTTCCCAAAATGGCGTCTTCTTATATAAATGACCTGGATTAAGGGAAAATTTGTCATATGTAACCCTTTTTCATCCTTCCCTCTCTTAATACAGGTTACACTACATATGAGATTAGTAGTAAGGGAGTAAAGATAAAGAAAAAGAATTAGTGATGTAAGACGTATCCCATACTACACAAGCATCTACAACAGGTGTACATTGTATATCATTGAAGAAACAAATTGTGTGTCTCTAATTATTGTAATTATTTTGTACATGAAAGGGCGACGTGACCTCAAAAATGTAGTTTTCTAAAACTACAAATGTGGAAGATATAAATGAGAGTGACATTTAGGAAAAAAGACAGATATGTAGAGTCATGTAATGGTCGAGAAAACATTGAAACATAAGCTTAACAATAAGGAATAAAATGTGCGGTCAGTTTGATATATGACTCGGTATATGTTGAGAATGCACACCTGGAAATATTAGTGCAAATTCCTGTGTTTATTGCTTTTCTGGTATATTTCATCTTAAGGTTGTCTTTATTCTAATGTACAACTGATTTCTGAGCATTACAACTATCCGATGCTGAGGATGGAAAATTGCCGTGTTAAACTACTTTCGGGCAAAATGTATTGAGTATTTGACCATGCAGTCCTTGACTATTGTTTTGATATACTGTTGTTCAACTTCCTTTCAAAAATCTAGTTAGATGACGTCATCAATACCGATGAAGTGCGACAAATTTAGTCTATGCTCGACACTTATGGCCATTGAGTAGTGATTGACTTTTTGCCGTCACCTGCTATGAGACATGACCTTGATTTTTACTGTCTCATCCGAAGGAGAAGGAAAACCAGCGGCGTGGCGCGGACTCAAACCCTCATAATCAGAACACAATTACCACTGACTCATGGTGGCCCCTGTCCACGAACACGATATCAAGTGTTAAAATATACAAAAAAATGAAGTAACAACTAAGACAAAATTTTAAATTGTACTATAATAATCACTTGTTCGTATTTAAAAGATTGGGTCACTAGGTGAATTGGTGATTGCAATGCGACATCGTTACAGTCTGATAATCAAAAGGCGGCATAAACAGTTATACTACGAACCCTCCCTTCTCAGACAAGGTCCAAACAATGGTAAAATGTAACTAACATCATTGCATCGGTTCCATTCTTCCAGAATATACTTGGCGTAATTTTGGAAGTGGCATGGAGTATCAGCTTAATTAATAAACAAGTCAACAACGCAACTATGTAAAATGGTTTATAATCGATCAATATCAAAGATGATGTGAGACGGGACTTTGGGTATGATTGTCTTATTCAAAGAGCAGGAATAGCCATGCGAGTCCGAGGCGCAAATACGAACATACGAGCTCTAGATCAGAAGGCAAACACACTATTTACGGAACCACGATGACCCTCTAAATATTATTGTAAATGTTGAAATCAATATTTATTAGATAATAATGGAAAATTATCAATCAGAAGCAGAAGTGATAACAACATCGTTCTCACCACCATATCTGCAAGTCGATTGTACCATGAAAAAGCAAAAAATGTCTCAAGGGAACCAAAAATGTCCTCCCAACGCACCTGCATAGGGAGACGTTACGGTTAGGTATAACCTTGAAATTCAATTCACATATGCCATCTTTATATGAGGGAAATTTTATACACTGACAATGATTGACGGGGTCTTAAGTACGTTATTTTCCACCCTAAATAATAATCACACCTCTGCGATTTAATCTTTCTTGTTTTTATTTATCTGATTTCAAATTTAACGCATCAGAAATTTTTAAACATACACGTGCATTTTGATGTAGTTTGCGAAATAAACAAAACACACAGCTGTGCGCCCTAGAATAGTGTTTACTTTGTACTCACTGGATGTCAGGTAAAGTTATGATTGTAAATAGCGAGTTAATTCCCTTGATTTAAGAAGGTCATTTACTTAAGATGAAGAGTGTTGTGAAACGTCTTAGAAGTTTTATACATGGTAGAATTAGGTATCACTTTTTATAGAGTTGTAAAGAAGGGATTATATGAAATATTATTATCCCGCCAGGGAGGATCAATTGATATATTGATGTCAGGTCTCACTGGCCTTAGATGTTGTTTCTTGAAATAATAATACACTCCTTTTAATGTCAGATCATAAACATGAAGTTAACATAGAATACTCCTAGGTCTGCAGTTGGTTTTATTTCATTAAAAACAGGAGGTATTCCCATTGGGAATTATCTATTCTTAACCAGCATTAACTTTTCAAGAATAACTCGTGGGGATATAACGTGAACATTTCTGCCTTATGATATTGAACAGTATTCAAAAGAAGAGTATCTATAAGAACTTATATTGTAAATTGATTTTCATTTTTTTCATTTTCAAATGATAAAAATAACAATAATGGAAAAAGAAATTACAGGTTCAAGTTCTAATTATTTCTGAAGGGAATATATTAACGTATCTCCTTGCTTTTCTTTAACTCTCTCGTTTCATTTTCGTATTCGATGAAGTGATAATTATACCACATTTTTTTTAAATAGTATAATTTTTGTCAAAAATATTAAATACAAAAATAAATCAACGTTACCCAATTTGTTTTCAACCACGTAATATACTCCTAGTTAGAGATCTTTAATGAACCACATGCTGTAGTTTCCTTGCTTAGATGTGTCAGTTTGAAAGATTTTAAATCCAAATGCCCTCCATACCTTCATACTTACTTAAAATTGACACTTTCGTAAAGAAATTAGCTCTCCATTAGGCCCATCTAAATTCTTATCATTCCAACCAGCATATTGAAATGGATATTTCTGAAGATCGATAAGCTAATTCTTTAATGAATATTTGATGCAATAAAACTTCATGTATAATTTAAAGAATTAAACAGGTTATATTAAAAATGTATCGTTTTACATGACAGAGATATTCCATTTATTCGACAGACTAAAACGACAAAAAGTACATCATTAGCAACACACTCTCGAAGCATCATTTCCATTCCATTTTGGCTCGTTATAATTCCACACCATCGTTTACAGTAACATACACTGAATATGTATCCGGTTGGCACCTACAGGTCTGTGTCGTCTTATGAATGTTTTAATTTTAGCTGCTACTCTCCTCTTTATAGCTATTTGAATGTTACTTAATTGTGATTAATCATTTACCTCCAACAACCTGACAGATCCTAACTTAATTCCTAATTTCGAACATGTCGGCATTTTTCAGTACACCAAGGGCAAACGGACTTATAACACAAAATCTCTTGTTTGTAAGAAGTGACTTGAATCATTCATATTCATATACCGGGTCGTATAGGGTTCATTGGATGAGGCAATAAAAGCAGAGGTCCGGCGCTACATTAGGTGACGGTACGCTAAAGTACCCTCGCTGTTCAGAGACCCTAAGTGTCAATAATCGTTTAGAATTCAAAGACCTTCAACGACACGCATTGACGTCACAATTTTAGTGAAATATTCTATCAGTGATATTCTAACAACAGCCCTAAATCACTAAAAAGTACAAAAAAAGAAATAAAGGAATAAACAAAATTGTGTTGACCTCAAGTCTTTCTTTGTGTTGATTAATACTAGCTGGTCATAAATTCTTAAATTTAGACAGAACTATTCAAAAGTCTAAAAACAACGTGTGCAAATACGATGTTCTAATTAAATGTTTTTCATTTTCTTTTCCTTATTTAAGTAACAAAATAGTACGAATTGTTCTATTTATCTAAGTTTCCATTGTACAGACTGCCACACACTATCTCTTTCCAATATCGGTTTTCCTTTGTATTTTTCATTTTGCACCTATTACTCTTATTACTCGGTTTATTCTGTACACTTAGATAACGTTACGCCATTCTTACTAATTTATTGCCAATTTCTGGCCGTTGAACGTAGAAAAGTTGCCGTTTTCTACAAGCGATTGGTCCTTCAGGGGATTCGGTGCAATGCCAAAATTTGATAAACAACTCGTTTGCTCCTAAAACAAAATATGTTTACGATCTTACTATTTATTCTTTTTATAAAGGATAATTGTCAATTTTATGTCCATTTTCTAAGAACAACAACTTTTTTAAACAGTCCAACTTACTACTCTATGGTAACATACAGAATTGATCGAAGAGTAATTTCATTGCGCTATTTCGACTTTCAGAACTCCCATTAGAATAGTCGTGGCTCCTTTTATTCACCGATCATAAGGTCATTGGTTCCACTCTGCTTTACCCTGTCTACAGATTTTTCTGTCCTTCAACTCAGACAATAAAAAGCTAGGCTTCGTGTCACGCATTAATAAACCTTCACTGTTCAATGTCCGTAAGTGTCAAAGTGGCCCTTCACCAGCATACATTGACGTCTCCATTTAAGTGAAAGATACTTCGATGGGTCAACAATACAAGTCCTCTTCAAAATTCCCTGACAATTATCATGGTTTTAAACAACGAACTGACATTGGCCGTTGTACTAAATATGAAAATAATAGTTCATATGTTTATCTGTCCATTAAAGTATACAGCAACCACTGTGAAATTATTGTGGTTGTAGTCTATCCTGTCATACTTTATATTCTTCAACTTATGCATTGGTTGGTTGTATTGTTTTATAACGTCCAGCTCAAAAATCTTTCACTTATATGAAGACGTCACCATGTGCCGGTGAAGGGCAGCAAATTTTGCCTATGCTTGGCACTTCCTGTCGTAGAGCAGGGGGGTTTCTTTAACGTGCTATCTACTGTGACACGGGACCTCGGTTTAAAATGTCTAATCCTAAATAATTAAGGCATTTAAGGAGGTATCCACATAATATGGTAAATGCAGCTTTCGTTTCGGTAAATTTAGGAAATATTTGGCAAAAAATTGTTAAATGGCTCCCATTCTACTGTTACTGTTAAACTAAGTTTTTGATTACGTAATCAATTTTACCGCATTTATAATCATTATCTACACCGTAACTCACTCTGATACCAGCAAATGTTAAAAATTCATTTTATTGTATACTTTTTTATGTTTGAGTTCACTTTTCTTTTGATTTATATAGGTCAGTAAGTCTGACTCTCTGAAAACTTTACCTCACGGGGGATAGATCATATATTTGTTACACTTCTCGACGACAAAGTGCGACACCCAGTGTCCAAACCTACCAACAGTCGGCTTTTTCTAAGTCTTGTTTTCTAGAGCTGAACTATCACACACTGCCTTGACAATGCATACCTTGTCTGTATAATGCATCGAATTTAATCCTATCTTTTATGTCTGTTTTATGGCTCTTCATGTAAAATGTTAATGTTCCAGTTTTTTCTTTCTTTACAGATTTATGGATGTTTAGTTGTCGGACAATGCCATTCCCGTTGGTTTTCTATTTCCTTCATCATTTTCAGATTACCTTCCAAATCATAAAATAATGAGCGGAATAATACACAGGATTAACTTTTCATGAGTTGTCTACTTTTATCAGATAAAGTTTCTTACATCTTCGAACCCTGTGAATGAATCTATGACAACACAGAAACGTGTTTATTAGCATATATTCATGATACCAGAATTGTTTCTACCTACATAAAACTGGAAACCACCGTACGCCGTGGGAGATAAACAAGTAAAATCGTGCATATAAACTACGTAAATGCTCTGAAAGCTGAATTATTCACTTACTATTATCTATTATAAATTTATCAATGAGAAAATTGCAGATAAAACCTTTTATTGGCCGCTTTCGCCGCTTATAAGTTTTTTTTATTTCGGTATATTTTTTCTTTTACTTTAACATCAGGTAAGATTTCCTTCGATGACTTCAAAAACTTAAACATGTATGTCTCATGGACTTAAAATAACTGGTATTGAAACTCAGACACTTTTATACATTATGACAGATTTTGCCATCTAGAAAAGGCTGAAATGTTTTCTATTGTAGAAGACTAACAAAAATTATGCAAACTCTTCTGGAAACATTATAATTTTTAATGTTTTCCACATTGAGACCGTTATAACTCAGATTGTTGTATTTGAGAAGATTTGGATAATCGAATATTCTTTGGTACTTCTATTTATTTGGTTTTTTTCATTTTAATTATTTTTTTAAAGAAAATCTATTGCCCAGAGTTTTATGACATCATTATAAGCTTGCCAAGGTTGGGGCATTGGATTCAAACTTATTACATACATATATACTTAAACAAATGCAATAGTTGTTCACATATATATGCATTTTTATACATCAGCATATATGTCACTACACATACATCAATACATAAACAATCATACATACATACATACATACATACATACATACATACATTTAGTACAGTCTCCTGTTTATTTTACACTGTAGCCGAGGCTTTCAACCAGAAGAACGCTGAACGGTTTACTCTTTCGCTGTGTCGGCAAACCTTCTCTCTTGCAAATGATCCTTCTTGTAGAAGATTACAAATAACCCCTCCAGTTGTAATATACGAGCTTACTTTATGCAAAAGATATTAAAATCTCTGACAATGAATGTATAATATCGCTATTGGAAGAAGAAACCCCCCCGACCAAAATCCTCCATAAATCTCAATTTACTTCCCTTCGAGCAGTAAGCTGACCAGCTTCCTTTCCAATTTAGTTCAATCAATCTTTTCCATTGATGAGCATGACAAACTTAACCCTACCCCGACCCATCCACTCTTGTAAGCTGATAAATTTGATACGCTCCCGAGAAGGGCACATTTCCCCTTGCAGAAGGCTGACCAGTCTATTTTACGGTTAAATACCTCGTATAACAGCCTAGCACATGCACGCTATGCAGATGCTACAATTTTCAATTATGTTATAAGACTGAATAAAAGCATAGCGATTTCTAAACGGTAAAGATATATAT
>JACSZP010025752.1:0-15506 GCA_016161895.1 Pinna nobilis
TATATATATATATATCTGTGTGTGTGTGTGTGTGTGTGTGTATAATTATAGCTTTACAGCAACAGACTAAGTAGGGTATTGCCCATTGCAGGGTTACTTGAACGCTTCCGTGATGGAGAATCAGTCATTATTGCAGAGGGATATGTCAGAGAGTTTGAACGCAGAGGATACCTCCGTTCAGGCGCTTTTATACCAGAAGTTGTTTTGGACTGCCCGGAAATGCTGAGGGCTCTGCACGAGGAGTATGTACACGCTGGAAGTGACGTTGTAGAGGCATTCACGGTAGCGCAGATTACAGCCTTTTTCATTTATCTAGATTTACTCAGTTTTAAAATACTGGACACTTGGAGTATGATATAATGTCATTTGATTCCAGTTGTAATTTATAATGATAATTAAGTAGCCGTTTTCAAAGAAAGCTTCGTTGTGTTTTACAAACTGGTATTTTTTTTTTATAATATCAAAATAACCAGAATCATAAATCTTAAAAGGTCGGTTTGGTATATATTTGTCAATGGGGTTTGCCTATAACCGTCTTTGGAAGTTAATGTTTTTTTTCATTTATACACAGTACTATGCTCATCGGGAAAAATTAAAGCAATTAGGAAGAGAGGATGATCTAGAAAAGATGAATAGAAGTGCTTTAAAAATAGCAAAAGACGTTGCTACAAGAACAGGGACGTTAATGGCGGGAAATATTTGCAATACTGGCATATATCATACAAACGATGACACGACCATCCAGGCTGCTAGAGAAATGTTTAAAGTAAGTCTGCTTGACAATAACAAATTGCAGTAAGTCTGTCTTAAACGGTACCAAATTTATTTATATTACATTTCACCTTGGAAACGTGTAATAAAATACATTGGTCATACTAGTGACATCCCTTTGTCAATCAGATAGCTTACTATTTTGTCACCTGATCCCATCTCTGGGTTTTCAGAGGTCCGTATTTGTCTAATAATCACCAAATGTTTCCTGACTCCTTTGGCGATTAATAACTTAGTATCTGTAATATTTATAAATGTATTTCTAAATTTCTCGATTAGAATGTAACGGACCACTGTTTACATGTACACGCGTACATTAACAACATTTTTAAACTGCAAATTTGAATTTCATGTTGCTGATTTGTTAGAACCGGCAATTTCTTTTCTTTTCAAGGAGCAAATATGCTGGGCAGTTGAAGAAAAAGCTGATTTTATCATAGGTGAAACTTTCAATGATTTTGGCGAGGCAATGCTTGCTTTGGAATGTATTAAGGAGTTTGGAAAAGGTGCCTTTAAAATATTTATCTAAACTTCAGTGTGTTGTTGTACAAATTATAAATGCAAAATCATAGCAGTAGAAAAATCACACTACTGCTTATAATGAAATGTGAATCTAACTCCAGCTGTAGCAAAAGCTGTAGAAATAACTTCCGAATGTACCCCACTAGTTAACTCCATTAGTATCCATATTGTAAAGGAAGATCTGATTCACAAAATTTGATATTGTGTCCAGATAGAAATATTCACCACCCAGGTTGTAATTCCCCGATCATAAATAATGCTTTTTTTTTTAAAGTTAATTACAGCACTAAACAATATGCACTATTTCAGAGGGCACTTGTATATGCTATTTTGAATTATTTAAGGCTATTAGTAGCGTTAATCTGGACAATTTCAGAGTAACCTAGTATGTGTTTGGAGGTATATATTTGCGAATTTGAAATTTATTCGTTAATAGGAAAGATTGTTTGAAAAAAAAAAAATAGAAAAGGTATCTTTTTGGAAAATGTGAATGTCTGTTTTATCTTTAAGCGTCGACAAATTTTTGAAACAAGTGTTTCTTATTAAAAAATAGGATTACCAGCGGTCATAACTCTGGCAGCATATGTACCGGATATAACAACAGACGATGTTCCAATACCGGAAGCTTGTCGTAGGCTGGAGGAAGCTGGAGCGGCTGTTGTCGGGTTAAATTGCGCACGTGGACCATGGACGATGTTACCGTTGATACAAGAGATACGAGCAAAATGCAAGGTAAAACCGACATATCTGATTTTTAAGCGATATATAGTACATGATTTAAAGACAAGGAGGTGCTGTCTCGCTACAAATCAGGGTAAGAGAGCATCGCACCTTAGAAGCGTGTGATACAATACAACGTTATATTTAGTGGTACCCTTTTGCCAATCAGATATGCAGATAATTTATCAATATTTCGTTGCCAAACACAATTTCAAATAAAATGTTAGCGAATAATTTGACAATCTTGTAGGGATTCACAATTCTGGACTTCTAGATAAGAATTTTATCTGGCAATTTGTTGTTTAAATGTAGTTCATCATCTATCCAGTCGCTCTTGTTATTTATTTTTCAAGAAATAGCACATCCATAAACTTGACTTTGATACTTTTGATATTTTCATCATTAAAGGACCTTTTTAGATAGAAAGGAGTAGCTTGTTCTACATTATTGAAATGAACTTTGAGGAGAACTGTTGAAACAATGTAATGATGTCCATTTAGATTATGTTAAAGCAAAATTAAAATGAATGTATATGATTACAAAACTTGCCGCGACCATATGATTGAAGTGGTGAAAAGAAAACCAAACGCATAGTAATGAGGTTACAGAAAAAGGTCGAACAACTGATGAAAAAATTATCTCTTTGCGTTAACAGTATCATAGGATTTTCGGAATAGCATACTTCTAATAGACATTGAAATTTAAAACACGTAAAAACGTAAATATCCAATAGATTATTACTGTTTAAAAACATATTCAGAGGTACTCATCCATTTTTATTTCAAGATACAAAGTCTATGATAAATAGGTACCTGATTCAACGTATCCTGTTTTACGTTTTATACAAAGTTATCACATCTGTTTGCTGCTTATGTCACCTCAAGGCTACCATACCTAGCTGGAGTAAGCCTGAGTGTTTGACACATAAATGTTAACGTTGTTTGTCATCTAAGAATAGGCGGTGTGTGACGAGCTGAGTACGAAAAGTTGCTCCAATTATCATTTTCTTTTATTTCGAGATGCATTTTTATATAAAATCCATTAAACTAAACAACGTTGAAATACATGAATTCTTCACTTTGTGGAATAAAGAGTCACAGATACGGTTCGTTTACTGAATTCTTAGTCAGGCAAGAGTTGGAAACTCAAGTACTTTCAGGTCATATATAATCACAGCACAGAAGAAAAACTATTTATTAGTAAAACATCAACATCTAAATAGATCAACGTCAATACTATTTATAACAGCCTATTTTTGTCTCTGTCACTCCTTACATAGCATTAAAGATGTCATATGAAAGTGTGTATTAAAATCTCTCTAAATGTTGAGAATTTTCCATTGAATTCCGAAACTCTTTATTTCAGGGACCAATAGCAGCACTTCCAGTGCCTTTTAGAACCACAGAAACCATGAAAACGTTCCAGTCATTAAAGGAAACGGGGACAGGTTTGTTTTTATGATTTTATTACTTTGATGTTCCTCGGTAATGTTACACGTTGAAATCCAATTGCATCTCCTTTAGTTAGTTTCGGATAAGCCAGTTAATTTTTATGTCTATTTGTATAGTTCTAGTGCTGTCACTGTTCATCGGTTTCATGTGCTGATACAGACCAAATTTGAGTTTCATTTGTTTTCAGTGACGTCAAATTATGAGTGAAAAACTACCAAAGTTTAAATATTTACATTGTTTATTTTTGGCGAGATAGTAAGAGAGGCGATATAAAGTTCTAAGATAACTCAACTAAAACCTTGTTTAAAAAAATTCCAAATTTTTATTAATTTTGCTGAGCCATCCGTAAAATAAATATGAAATTTTCAGTTAACTAGAATTGGCTCCTTCTAGATCATGTTTTATTCATGCTCTCAGTTCAAGGTTAGTCAATGCCTCACGTTCTCATTCTAGGCCAGAGACTATATCCACTAGACATATGTGCATGCATGTCCAAGAGAACAGAGATCAGACAATTTGCAGAAAAAGCCAGGGAAATCGGTGTTAACTACATTGGTTTATGTTGCGGAAATGCATCGTTTTACATGCGCGAAATAGCAGAAGCGTATGGGCGTAGACCTGGTGCCAGTAAATACGCACCAGATACAAGTTTGAATCATGTATATGGTGAAAGAAAGTACGGCATTTCAGGAAAATTGAGAGAATTTACAGGATATTAAAAAAGATCGAAACAATTAAGGAGTTAAATTTGATAATCAATTTAAGGTTTTCTTTGTGTGTGTGTATGTAACCTCAGCTTCAATTTATGTGAACGAAAGTTGGAAACTTAACGTTATAGACAGGTAGAACATTAAACATCGTATATACATTTGGATTTGAATACTCATTACAGCAGCAAGCTTCTTGTTGCAGCTTATATTACCTGTATGTGATTTAAGCACAAAATAACGTATTCGTAAAATATTTTCCTTTTACAAAAACTTTAGATTTACATATGGAAATATTATCAATATCAACGCTTCAATTCACAGTATTGTGTTAAAAACTGACACAGTTTATACTGGATCCGCACCAACACAAAGTGCCTAGGCTACGCTTTTTATCACACACAGGTTCTATCTAATAGTACACTACCATAACCTTTAACTTTTATCCTATCTCTCTAGGTAATGTAAACGTCCGTAATATCTATAAGGGATATAGGTCGAAGGTAGATATACGTACTTACAAGACAAGATAAAAGTTGAATGGAAGCCTATTTTTTGAACTTGTAAATGAAGTGATGTGAAATATTTTGTTGAAATTAAAAATGTCAAATACAATAACACTCTTTGAGTATTTTTTTTTAAATTATGTGAAGTGGCACAATTTCCCCCCCCCCTCTCAATTTCATTTGTTTTACCAGTTACTTGATTCTTGAGGAGGAAGAAGAATATAATGCTAAAGTCAAACGCAATCTCTTGTTGTTGAATCACTACTAAGGCCACGGTCAGCATTTTGATCTCTGTTGAGTAAAGCGTCCTATGCAGTAAGGAATCATCAACTAGCCGACACCTACTGTGACACGGGACAAAGGCCTTTACTACTTCAACATTCTCGTCTCCGCTGAGGATATAGGAACTACAAAGACGTATAATGTACCGCATAATTACTACATGTTCAGAAATAGTTGAAGAACTGCAAATTTGAGGGAATTTAAAAATTAACAACGGTGATTCTGGTTTCCTTTCTCAATAGGAAGTAAAGGTTCCTTTAATCGTCCGAGCAAATCAACGTCGTATCTGAATAATAGCAAACGAGAACTTAACAAACTTCATTAATCGATCTTGCCATATACATATGAGAGAAACGGGGTAAAAATCGAGTGAAAAAAGGACGACCGCCTAACTTTGACAATGTCTTCAGGTGCCAAAGAAGAGTAAGCTCCTAGTTTTTCTCCAGTTAATCCTAGTTTTCTTATTAATTTGCATTAACTGGTGAAAAAGAAAAACTAGGTTTAATTGAGAAAAACTAGGATTAACTCATTAATGGGATTTTGGCGCAGTTAATTCTAGATTTTCTCATCGTCCAATGAAAACGTTCGACACCAAATCCTCATCACGTTTAATGGCGCCATTTGAAGCTAAGCTATCAGCTATCTTCGTGTCTCGGTAAATAAATTATGAACAGGCTTCAGCGTTCTCACCATCCGATAATTTTTAGTGTGTTAGAGAGGATTAACGATTCTCTTAGAGGAATAGAAAGACGACTGTCTGCTACTGCACTTGGCCAATGAAAACGCACGTTACATAGACATCTTTGACGTCACAAATGTATTTTAAGCAGACTGGCGGGAAAAACTAGGTTTAACTGCGCCAAAATCACATAAGTGAGTTAATACTAGTTTTTCTTTGTTAATCCTAGTTTTTCTCCAGTTAATGTGGGTAACGAGAAAAACTAAGATTAACTGGAGATGGAGAAAAAGTATGTTTAATTAAGAAAAACTTGGATTTACTGGAGAAAAACTAGGATTAAATGAGAAAAACTAGGATTTACTCATTAATGCGATTTTGGCGTGCCATACATAAACCCCACTAAAAACCCGGGTTAATGCCAGATGCTCCGGAAGGGTAAGTAACTCCTACTCCGCGCGCAGCACCCGTCTGGACACCTTTATTACGAATCCAGGAAAAAGTCACACCCAGTAATGGTCGTAAACGAGAAAAGTTGACAAGATTATGTGTACGACAAGGGGAACATCTTCATCATCCGTAATACCGATATACTGTAAGGATCAACCAGGTCATGATGGTGACCGTAAAACTTTCGAATCAATGACCTTAGGAACCCTTGGGGAAGTGTCATCTTTGTCTGCAGCAGCCCTCTATAGGAAGTTCCGATAGGGTGTACACATGCTCTTGAATATCATATTAACTGAGAGATGTTTACGCCATATGCATGTGTCGCTGGAATATTGCTGCATGAAAATGAAAAGTTCACGAAAGGGGGGAAATTGAAGTCATCTTCTTATCGTAAACTTTTGTTCTGAACAGTCCCCCATTGTCAATCTCCAGCTGTAGGTTTAATATATAAACCAGGCCCGATAGTTTCCGTTTTATCCTTTATTTCAAATTCAGTTGGATAGATGCGATAGTATTCTTGATTTCAGAATGCAACTTGTCGGTATGCAGTTTTCCTCTGTGAAAAAAATGTTCATTTTTGATATATGTCCAGGCACATCGGATCATCTGGGATTAATAAATACCATAAGCTGGCAAAGAAAGGATGCACTGTTGACGGTAGCTATATCGAAATCATTACGTTTGTCGTATAGCTTTCACAAACACAATGATGAATTTTTATATTATTAATCTCTATAGTAATTTGATTTGAGTATTACAGTACAGCCTACCTACACTAACGAATTGAGAACTAGTCGTGGATCTTGTGGCGTAATCATTTTTGTAATCGGATGGGATGGAAAAGCAGGGGGTTTGTGTCACAGTCGGCACGTTAATTATCCTCACTTTTCCATGGACGAATGTGCCGATCATTGGCCAAACCTAGAAGCATTTCATCGGCATTCGTTGAAATCTCCAATTGGAAAATTTGTAAGGTGTACATTAAATAACTACTTTCACACACAACAAAATAACGACGAGCTGAACCTAGAGGCATGTCATGATGTCCTTTCATGATAAAATTAAAATGTTCATAGATTATCTTCATTTATTTTTTCTAATGCAAACGTTCTTTAAAGATCAGAAACTGAGTGATAAAAAGGTTGTATAAGAGAATGGGCTTTAATGTAAAATATTTGATGTTCTCGTTACTCGCTGTGATGTCAAAGTGCATTTTATAGGAGTATGCTGCACTTGCCATGATAACTTTTATTTGTGACTTACAATTCCAAAACGGTGTTCTTGGTGCCCAAAATAGTTTGTTTCTAGTATATCTTTGGGCCACTATTTGCTGTAGTGAGCAAGGAAGTATATGTCCTTTTAAGTTTTAATGGTCAAATAAGTAATAGTTCCGGGTAGTATGCACTTAATAATATGGTTAATGACAAAAACAATGTATATCTATTCAAACTTTATTTCTCCTTTTTCCATATTCCTATGCTTGCGCAAAATCAATATGTTCTTTACAAAATGTCCGAACATTATGTTTCTAGTTCCCTCCAGATAGCGGAAATCCAGAGCTCAATATGATTTTCTGTCGCCGTTTGTATCTCTCTTGTTTAGCAATTTCCCCGACCAAAATATTTGTAGAAACATCCGGTGAGTATTTGCAAGCTTCCGGTGTCCGACCATACACTTGGGCGATCTCACGCATATAGAAGGGCGCGTTTCCACAGCATAGCCCTAAGTAATTGATCCCAATCTCTTTACATCCCTCGGCAAAGGACCTTACATCAGATCTGCTACACATGACACAAGACAACTCTGTTGGATACAGGGGCTTATCTAGAATAAAGATACACAAACATCATCTCATTTTGTTGATAATTCATTATAATTGCTGTATTACAAGTTTATGATAGACCCAAAGCTGCACAGTCAGTATTGATTGTTCTGCAGTAATTTTAGACTCCATTTAAGAATATTTTACTTATATGTGATGACATTATATACAACTTGAAGCTATTCTGTCAATCTCTGTAGGATTAATTACTAGATCTTTAAATATTGGATGGATATGTTATGAATATTCCTGCCCTGGTGTCGTATTCCCTTTGAAACTATTTAAATTATTTTGTACCCTCACTCCATGATTTACTTATTCTGTTTAGTGCTAAACGCTCTTTTTCTGTTCAGTGAGATATACTCATCGTATCCAGACAGCAAAGATATGATCCCCGCTGATTCATTTAAATAGAAGAGCACTTGCTAAACTGAAATTGTACACAAGTATATGAACTGTCATATTTCTGTTAAATCGAGAAAGATCTAATGCTGATATTTATTCGTCTTTGTTATCGATATAATGCAATGCGGTTTCTTTATTACGCCTTAGTTAGTTAGTGTTTGACTTTTTTATTTCTTGAAAAAGGTCAATTGGCTTTCGTTTTACGTTTGATTACTGGTCATTCTCTCTTTTTTATTAGTAAAGATACATTTGCAATATAATTATGAAGTAAGATTATGGCAAATTTGCTACTCATAAAGGTATAGAAATTGATGCTTTTTTACGAGAACTGTACCTGTTTCAGGATCTCTCAGTGACTGGAATGTTTTGCAGTCCTCTCTACACCTAAATGGAACAGGAAGGGCGGCTAACGGACCCTATTTGTGTCAAATAATTACACACAGTAAAGAAATAGTTACAAATATGAGTATTTATGATACTTAATTTAGAACGTTAGAAATTCAACTTTGCAGGATATTTCCTGTCACTCAATTATTTGAACGTGTTTTGATAAGGTATGATATTGTTGTTTAACGTCCCACTCAAGAATATTTCACTCATATGGAGATGTCACCGTGTGCCGGTGAAGGGCTACACATTTTGCCTATGCTGGGCACTGCTGGTCGTAGAGCAGGGAGGTTTTTTTAACGTGCCGACACCTACTGTGACACGGGACCTCGGTTTTTACTGTCTCATCCGAAGGACAGGGACGGCCAACCGCGGAATGGCGCTGACGCGGCTCGAACCCGGATCCTCCGATTCGCAGTCGAACACGCTAACCACTCGGCCACGGAGGCCCCGAACGTGATTTGAAAAGCATAAGTTTCTACTTTACTTCTAAAAAATGGATTCTGCACATCTTTTACTAATGTTTCATTCAGATTTTATCTGCAATATTTAACAATCAAAAGTTTCTTCAGTACGTTCAACTCAAGAGCCGGTGGTGGCTTTCGATAGATCGATTTCCTCAAGACAGGATGACTCAGGCATCACTTGTCTTTCTAGTTCTTTCGATGAGACAGTAAAACGTCAAAGCCACAATAAAGACGTGCATTCGATGAAGCAGTTAGGAAATGTCAAATAAGAGAAGTTTGGATCAGTTGCATACCCCCACCATATAACTAAATAATAGTTATAGAAGTTAAGAGTTAGGTATAAAGTCAATAAAATTAAGCACGCCTTGTACTCCTTCCTTATGTCTTGTAGTAAAGGAAGCATAGTTCGAGGTCCTCTAGCACAGTTTAATCCAACGACCGCCGCACCTGCATCGTGTAACTTCCGGCAAGTCTCAGGAAAAGCTACATCGTCGATGGTTTTGTCTGTTACGTAAGCAGTCATCGTAATAACAGCTGGTAAACCTTCAATAATACATAATCTTGATTTCACTATTATATTGTTTTAGAAATCAGTGGCAGTTCATGACTAATGGGTTAATGTCTTTCCTCTTCTATTGTGTTGATTGTTTTATATTCAAAACGTCTCCCGCTAGCCCTTTTCCTTTATTGTTGATATATTATTCCAAATGGTTTAAAAAAAACAGGCAATACTTAATGATATAATAGATTTTTTACTCCATGGTATGTTTAAGTGAAAAACTCGTTTTTATCGGGGGGTAGGAAAATAAACATAAGAGTGTGATGTATTGTATGTACATTGTATATTTCCAAAAGAATTACTTTCTATACTTGATGGACACGCGCCGGTACCGATGCGTAACAATTACACGCTAGTCAAAATAAAATTACAAATTAACATTTTATAAATTCATATATACGAATGAGAGCACGTATGACTACAGTGGTAGCGGTTCAAACCTTGTCATGCATGTTAAGAATGGTCAACTGAACTTGTTGGTTTACTTTTAAAAGAAATTTATCATATAGTCGTAAGCCAACTAGTAATTTAAACGCTCCGGCACTCACAATAACGATGAACAGTTAATGATACAAACCTTTTCCGTACTTCTGGATAGCACGAAGCGCCAGTAACGACTCCGAGTAATCTTTCAGCGTTTCAGCAATTATGAAATCTGCTCCCTCCTCGACGGCCCATTCAATCTGCTCCTAGAATTCAAAATATTCAATTTAATCAACAGAACTCAATTTTTTCGAATGTATCAACGATAATAATTGATTACAAAATTCAGTATTTTTGGTCCATTAATTATACTGTGGGTATTGCAGAATCGTTCATCTACAGAAGAGCGTTATTCTCATGCTAATTGAAATAAAACCAATTCTGTGCCGTCTACGTGTCTATATCCCATCCGACATTTATATATTCTGTATAAAAATGGTACGGATAATTCAATTTCACGGTGGCGTAAACATTACATATATATGTATGAATGAAAAAGTATGCATATTTAGAGACGAACCAAAAATTCATAGAAGTATCCCATGAAATCTTTGATGTACCTCAGTCTCCAGGCCATGTCGACCAAGTAAAAGCATTCACTTTACTACGCTATTGTTATGCAAGGATTTCAACCTATTCCGCATGTATGCTTCTTGTGGCGCCATTTTACCTTTAAATCTAGTAATAAGATGGACACCGTCCTTCAGATTAGACAGTAAAAACCAGGTCCCATGTCCCCAAGTAGGTGTCCGCACGTGCTCAATGGCCGAGCATAGGCCAAATAAATTGATCGCCCTTCATCGGCACACGGTGACGTCTCAATTTAAATAAATGATTCTTTTAGTGCGACGTTTAACAATATAGCAACCAGCTGATGATATGACAATTGCACGCCTTGATCTTGTGGCATGACGTTGCCGTCAACTACACACCTTATACATAGCAGTGACTTCGTTAACAGAGTCTTCGTCGTCAGGGTTGTAAATACCGGTATTACAAATACCTCCCGCCATCAAGGTCCCTGTAGCATCTGATACATCACGTGCAATCCTAAGCGCTGTTCTGTTCAACTTTTCAAGATCTTCCTCTCTACCGATCTGACGGAGCTTCTCCCTGTTACCATAGTACTGGAAGACATGTTCAAGGAAAATTAAAAGGACGAAATGCCACACGTGATAAATAAAGCTACCATTCAATGTTCATATGGGTATAATAAAACTCAATTTCGGTGATATTACTATGAATTATTATAAAACAGGTAGGAAAATATTCGTCGGCAGAATGAATGTCAACGGAATAGATAATTTCTAAATCTGTCAATTAACGAAAGTCTGGTTTCTGACGTTACATTACAATGCTGTCACGGTACACCCACTTCATTTTTTCATACATGTTTAGACATATGTGAAAAGATCCATGACAATCAGCTGTAGAACTTAATGTTGGCTGATTTGTACGTAGAACTGATACTCTGTTGTTTAGAAGAGGAACACGAACTTCGGCAGATTTATGGACGAAATTTAATTGTGCTATGCTACTATTAAACTGAATCATGAATTGAAGCCGCAAACTTCACAAATTAAGAAAACAAACTCGCAGGTATATCAGAAAAAATGTGAAATGGACACAGAGCTATGTTGACGGACAAGGATTGGCTTTCTGTAGTCTGAATCTAATAACAAATAACTAAATTGACAGAGTTTATCTTTGGACATTGGGTCTCGTTATTGTCCCACTTATACATAACCCTAACAGTCATAAACTTCAAAACGAAGAAACAACTCATTTTAGTACCTAAAGTATTCATGACATGGTCAATGTATCACACAGAAAACGGTTATGATATTTAGTTTCAAACAAACCGTGAATGCTTCACAAACGTCAGATCCGGCGTGGACGAACTCTTCATGCATCTGCTTTACCAGTTCCGGATGTTCTAGCACTACTTCCGGTATGAAATCTCCGCATTTCAAATAACCTCGTCGCTCAAACTCCCACATGTATCCCTCCGCGATGAGAATGTTCTCACCATTTTCCAAACGATCAAGCAGACCTGCAATATACATAATTTGACTTGATATATTCTTCATTTATATAATGTGAATTTATGTCTAATCCTTTATTGCAATTAAGTCCGTCTCTGTATTTCCGAAAGGTCGTGTGTACCAAATATTATTCGTATTGAATATTATATAGATTTACAGCATTGAAATAATTCATATTATTAAAACATCATTTTGATGTCCTCTAGGTTAATGCATATACCTGCAATCAAATAAGCAACCTCGAGTTTCGTTTGAATTCGGAGAAAATACACAATGAGAAAGGTTCTGTTTTCGTTCTAGCTGCAGTAAAATTATTAACGCTTTCAACATTGTTTATGTTGCAGAACCAAGCTATATATAAATGTCTACTTTTACTAAGGATTCATTCTGTACCGCCAGGGTGACTTGACTGGCTCTTAAAAGAGTTAGATAATACAATATCGTTCTACCTGACTATCTTAAGTGGCGCTCATCCCCCCTTCTTGGGGGTGTGGCTGGTTTAATGTACCACTTTTTGTTTCTTTTAAGCCTTTTATCACTTGCATATGATTATTGGTTATATGTCTGTTATCATTTTGGCTGGGAGACAAAATTTTACCTCTGGTACATATATGTCATATGTTACTCCTGTCTTCATTCCATTGTGTTGTAAGTCTCCCAGCCATTTTTGCATTGTACAAAGTATTCTTCATTTTATAATAAATGACATTTCTAGCAAATTTTATCTTCTGGATTTTTTTTATTGGTAGAAGGCAAGGAAACAAAACAAACTGCAATGTTGCTTCTGGTCAGCAAGGTGTTTTAACATAAATATCATTACATTTGCAAAATAGAGGCATTAAGCTGATGTAGACGTAATGTATTTCGATTTTGATACCAGGGCCTTCATCTGTCGCAAAGCAGGAAAGTCAACTCGCCAGGCCAACCCTCGACAAAATTCATCCGATTTTGATGAAAGACTGGAATGAACCTGCAGTTTCGATGGTGGGACTCCTACCGCCAACCCTCCGGTCTTAAGATGAGCAAACTTCTGTGAAACCCTTTCAGCTAGCTAATGAAATTGACTACTTTGCTGTTAGTTGATTCTCTTTTTCTTGAACGTCACACCCAGGTGTCTTTCTCTCAAATGGAGACATTACCAATTCCCGACGAAGGGTTTTAACCCTTTCAACCCCAAGTATCAAAATGGTTTGCTCTTTTCTATTGTCTTAGACCAGTACATTATGGTCTGTGGTGTTGAAAGGGTTAAATTTGACTGTTGGTGTTCTTAAACTGGGACCTTGGTTCACTGCATCACTCACACAGAACATGTACTAGTAGAAGAGCTTCAATACGACTCAATGTCGAAAGGTTTGTTTATATTTAGGTTGGCGACACCATCTCCTGATTTCTCCATGTTCAACCACATTAGGTGACGGCCAGATATTCTGGGTCAAATACATGTTTCTATGTAGGCGACCATGTTGTAGTCATCTTGAGACTTAGGTTTATTTATAAATCCATGCTCTAAAATCCAGAGCGCATTCCTCTTTTTATCTATATCAGCAATTCTGTGAATCGATGAAGGTAGGCCCAGAACACCTCAATTTACGCCTTTAATCTATCAGGGATACCTATCGAACATATAGTAAGCAAACACATACTTGACGGCAAGCTCACTCACCTGAATTCGACATCTTCACACCGATTATAGTACACCTAGATAATAACCCAGCGCGTCAAACAATTTACGTATGGACGCACATAAGTGTCAAGTTCAGATTATCAACTCTTAAAACGTAAGGCAGTTCACGCTATACAATGTATAACATTTGGATGTGGTCGCATTTTTTCTTTTATACATTGTACTTAAGTACAAAATATATCAATGGTAAAAGCAATGAAAAGGTTCATTTTATTTATTTATCTATAAATGGATTGATAAGTAGTTAAAGAAAGAGATTGATAGATAGAAAGATTAAATAAACAAACAAATAAATAGTTGTGGAAGTAAAACTCCGCCATTAATAGAATATTACTCAAATTCGTTGAGCAATTATATTATTTTGAACAAACATGAGCATTGAATTTTGTGTATAAGTAAACAAGAACAAGAACGGGTCTTCAAAGACACTAAAGTGTAAGTGATACAATCAGAATGAATGAAAAAAAAAACCAAGCCAATGCTGCTGCGTTGTTGTTTAACTTCCCACTCAAGAATATTTCACTCATATGGAGATGTCACCGTGTGTCGGTGAAGGACTACAAATTTTGCCTATGCTCGGCACTGCTGGCTGTAGATCAGGGAGGGTTCTTTAGCGTGCCAAAACCTACTGTGACACGGAAACTTGGTTTTTACTGTCTCATCATAAAGACAGGGACGGCTAACCTCGGAGTGGCGCTACTCGGCCCAAACCCGGATCTTTCGATTCGCAGTCAAACACGCTAACCACTCGGCCACAGAGGTCCCAATACCATATCGACATTAGTTGAAAATAAAACTGAAAGTCAATAACACTATAAAACATAAGAGGTTCAGAATCGGGCGCAAATTATTCAAATTAATGCACAATGAGGTTTGTGTTTTGTTGTTTCCCATTCTACTTAAGAACGTTTCATTTATATGGATACGTCACAATGCCGGCGAAGAACGGCCAAGTTTGGGGTTTTTAGAAAGACATTCAGGCCTCTATTATTTCATTGGCTATGGTGTAGTTTTCGTTCCGGGCGATATTGACTTTTTCCCTAAAATAATATGAGAAAGCGTCAACATTGTTATGTGATCCCCTAGTACCATTTAATACTGAAATAGTCTGGGCTTAATAACATCTTTCCGGGCTGGCTTTGCAAGTTTAGCTGTAGAGACAAGATTTTCCCTACATAATCATGAACACATCAGTGTATGATATGTTAACATTGTGTACATGTACACATCAGTGTATGATATGTTAACATTGTGTGCATGTACACAGGAGTGTATGATTTGTTAGCCTTGTGTACATGTACACATCAGTGTATGATATGTTAACATTGTGTGCATGTACACAGGAGTGTATGATTTGTTAGCCTTGTGTACATGTACACAGGAGTGTATGATATGTTAACATTTTGTACATATACACATCAGTGTATGATATGTTAACATTGTGTGCATGTACACAGGAGTGTATGATATGTTAGCCTTGTGTACATGTATAATGCTTCATTTCCTGATAGCCTTCTGAGCCGACAAATGTGAAAAAAACACTATGCATAAACCATGGCTCTGCGGTAG
>JACSZP010025764.1:0-23149 GCA_016161895.1 Pinna nobilis
TTTCTTAAGAAAATAAACTACTTAGGAGCATGTTTACGGTCTTTAAAAATCAGATCTGATACGTTCCCTGTAAGTCTGTGAGAATATAAAATTTGTAATATAAATGAGACCTTGACCTTCCGTATTTCTGTGGTTTTCTCATGGATTTCGCGTTCAACAAGTATGTCAATGATCCCTGGCATGTTCAGAACATGTAAAAGACAAGAATTGTTTTAAATGCCATCAGGGATCTGTGTTTACGTCAGTCATGACGTGGGTAACAGCGTAGAATGTGTCTGTGGATAACATTCCTTGCATCAGGAACGCAGTGTACAACTGTCATTAACGTTATTTTTCCAAATTCTTCTCTGATGTTTGTTTGTATGTTAAAACCTTACATATCACCTCACTTAAGACACTAAAGGAAAATCAGACCTTCACAATTCCTCTGTATAACACTGTGCAAGCTCACGAGACCTACATGAGACCGAGTGTTTAGAACGTGGCGCTTTAAACCATTTTGGTCTCTCATTTCTAGTTATTAGAGGCCCATGCTTGGTTGGAATCCCCGGAATTCTGATATTCTATTCTTAATATAAAGTTATAAAAGATATCTCTCCTTATTCAATAAAACCCGCTCGCGAAATGAAACACAGCAAAACCTTAGACCTCATTAAAGGTTAACCTTTCAGACCAAGTAGTCACAATATCGGGCTTGCCTTACATATCAAGGAATGCTTATATTACATGATGAAAAAATAGAAGCAGTCAGGAGAGGAGGAAGTATACTCCTAGATTAAACATATGTTTTATATGTATATTTTTTAAAAAAATGATTATAATACACGCATGAAATATACGTGAAATTCTTTCTCGTACCCAGAATATCGTGTAGTGAAAGCAGCAAATATTTCATGAAACCGTGTAATCGAGTAAAAGAAATGTACTTTACAACAGCAATATAATTTAAACAAATTATTTCTCTAATCGTATTCAGAATCAATTTGTCAAACAATTTCGTGATACAAAGACGGTATTGTGGGTGACGTAAATTATCATAGAAAAAGTACGTGTCGCTCCGTAACGTATCTTAATGACATGTTGCATGGTGCTATAACATCTGTCTATCTCTTCACAACATCTTAATTTCATAATTCTAATGTCTGTTTATCCATCTTTTATCGATGTATTTTACAGTTATGTCATACAAAATTCACATAGCTCTGCCCACCAATTAAGTCATCTTGATTCTATTAACTTTTGGTCTTCAGTAATCGGCACTTATACAAAATTGTTTTGCGGTATGATGTGCAACGACATGACGAGAGATCCAATTAACTGTAGAATGTGTTTAAGGATGCTACTGTATCATTTTGCCCGCGAGTGAATGCATATCGGCAACAGTATGAAAGGGTGCAAATTGAAGTACATGTAGAGGCAGGAGAATTGTTTTACTCGCAATGTTGTTATATTTAAGAGAGCTTCGACATACATCGTTTGTTTCTATAATATTTGTTTTGCAATATAATTTGATGGATTTTTAGATCCATTCAAGGTATCTTTATTGAAAATATTTCCTACAAATCTTTGAAGTCAAGAAAACGAAAGGTCATATACAGAATTGCATCGATAAAAATTCAAAATATTTTAGTATAAAGTTATGTTTCAATTCTTTTATTAGTTCCGAACGAATCAGCGTAATTATTATTATCGTATTATTCCGACAATTATATAGATATAAACCATCTTGTCCAAATGTTTTACAAAATAGCAACATCCTTCTAATTTCAAGTAGAGAGAGCGAATATCAATGAAAAAATATGGAGAAAATATAAAAAAAAAATAGGAGAAAACTGAAATGCATGATTAAGAAATATATATATTGGATTCAAGGCAAAATCCTTTATATGATTTGTTGTTATTCTTGTTGTAGTACAGGTCTTTTTTCGTGGCGGCATAAAGTTGCTACAGGCTACGAAAATCAAAGAACGTTGTTATATAGTGACATCCGGATTTGACTAACGTGCACATGATGCCGATGCATGAACCGTTATTGGTTCTACCTTATAGTTACAACCCGCCCATGAATATTAAAGTTAAAGTTGTTCCAAGAATAGCACATGGCGTTCTAGCAGTTTATTGGTATGCTGTCTAACAGCAGTCCGTGGGTCCATAATTTGTACCCTAAGGACACAACAAACGTTATCTGAGATCAATTACATCCTGACACTTATTGTGACAAGGTCCTCGATTTTCACTGTCTAGTCCGAACAACAGGATAACAAGCCGTCCACGTTGAGATCAAAATCTCTGGGCACTCCCTCTCCTTTCGATTCATTGGCGATTACATTGGCAAAGAACCACGACCAGTCCGACTATTAACACATCGGATATAACACCCGGCGTTGTTTTGAATCAACCTTGATTGACTACTGCTGTAGAACGAAAGTGACTGATAATACTAGCAAGTAGTAGATTCGGACTCTTCCAAGACACTTGATGTCACTCATGTTTTATTATTTACTTTCGTTCGTATTCACATTTTTCTTTCCTTTCTGTTTGATTTTCCTGTTTTTGTATGTTCTCCCATTTGACTAATTTATAATACGCGTTTACATATGTTTCCAACTTAAGTTACATCACTTCATAAACATACATGTATATTGATTATGACACTATACATATTATACTTGCATTTTTATTCTTCTCTCCCTTAGAACAACTTTCCCAGTTTAATTCTAACAGATATTATGATAGAAATAAGCGGGTCACTGCAGATTATGAAGTTAATATCGAAAACTCTTCAACGAACCGAACACCCAGGTGGAAGTGAAACTGACAATATATAAATATTGTTAATAAGCCTGATTAAGTTCTCAAACAATGCCTGTCAAATATTAGCGTAACTTGCCCATCAAGTACATTGAATATATATTGTGTGTGGCTTTAGGATTAGCAGTATTTTGGTATTTATCTGCATAAGTATACACAGATTCCAAATGTTTACAAAGTATACCCATCTCACCTTTCTCTAAAAGATGTCAAACATAGAAACAGAGATTGACAAGAGGGTATTTATTGTTACAAGATTCATATCGGGTCCCTCCTATCAAAGCAGCTTTACCGATAATGACCTTAAAGATGCTTTGTGTATAGCAACTCAAGTCTAGCACAGCGTGCACAAAGCTATGTAACTTTTTCCATGTTTCAATATTCGTACTCAATAGAAAAACAATTTACCAATTACAAATTTAGATTCAATTTAATTTCAGATCTAAACTTAGAAAAAAATTGGTTGCTTTTTAAATGTATGAACCGTTTCCAGGTTTAAGTGGAGTTCTTAAGTGTAACTGTGTGTAGTACTCTTTGTAGGGTTGTCTCATTTTGTTTTGGCCACGATTTCGTCTAACGTTGGTTTTTTAAATTTTAAATTCCCCTTGGTATCTTCTACTTAACCCTTTTAAATTCTAATTAGATGTACGAACTTCCAGAATATGTGGGTTTTTTTTCATGTTAATCCTCTGTTAGCTTTTCTGGATAAATATAATAACTATGAGTACATTTACATTAAAAAACAAAACAAACGTATAAGGGTCATTTTCGTAGAAAACTTCATTATCCGGTTGCTGCCTAACATCAACTGAACAAATGTACAATGACTTTTTCATCATTAATGACACAGATGTTCTTTTAGTGGTCAAGCAGCTGTCCTTTTTGTTACCTTTATTTTTTGTTTGGTCACTTGGGACAAAGGATATCATTTTGCAAAAAAACTGTTCATTTGCAAAGTTGATGTCCTTCCGTCACTGGAGGACAATACAGAACTTTGTGCTTTTAAATGAATGGATCCGAGAATGTAGAACGGAAATTTACCGGATTAATTACAATAGGGAATGGAAAAAGGAACAAATGTATTGATATACACGAATGATAGCAGTAATGGTCTTCATTTGCATTATAGATACAGTGCGTGCTTTACGGCACGTGTATTTTCAAATCTCGCACCTGCTCACGAGTTTTCGTAAACAAATTAAATGTCGTTTTGTAAACGAGTCTCCAGAAAATCGACAATATAAACGTTGAGTGTCAAGCAATTAAATGTTACATTTCAATATATTATTGTTACAACTAAACGACTACTGTTAGCAGCTGTGTGTATATTAACATCGCTTCTATTACGTAAGTTTCATCATCACCGGAACTCCACATCGCACTGTTAAACTCGAGTCAAATAACGAACATAAATCGGATCCACATGGCGGAATTTATTCAGGTGTGCTCCTCTGCATGTAGTTTGTATCAAGACCGTTAAAATGAAACACGCTATCAAAACATGCACAGATGCACGTTTTCCAAAGACTGTGATATCCACAAGGAAACACTCAACATTAAAGTACACGACCGTCTCTGTTAGATACGTGGAAGAAACATACAATTTATAAGACGTTTACTCAAGGAAAGTAATAATCTGCCCAAAAGTCGCCTGTGGTGGGTTTGAATACTTAACAGCGCCATGTAAATAATAATAATAATAATAATAATAATAATAATAATAATAATAATAATAATAATAGTAATAATAATAATAATAATAATAATTATAATAATAATAACGACAACAAAAATAATAATAATAATAATAATAATAATAATAATAATAATAATAATAATTATGATAATAATAACAACAACAAAAATAATAATAATAATAATAATAATAATAATAATAATAATAAACAAACCCAAGACACACTTCATTAAAATAAGAAGATAGATTAAATTAATTTTCAAATGTCGTTTCCCTATGTTTCATCATTTTTCGCTTGACGTTGTCTTTTCCTACAAATGATCTTTTATTTTCCTGTAACATGGTCTTTTCTCTCCTCCCGAACTTTTTTTTTACAATCATAAAAGAGGTACAAGATAGAGCTTAATTTCTAGTAAACGTGCACTGACTGAGGGTCTGGTGTACATGTACGATTTATATGATTCAAGAGAGCAGTGGATTTAACCAAATATACATGCGCTTTCAACAGCTAGCTAAGTATAGGGATACGTAAATAGGTATCAACCAGGATTTAAGTCGGCATATCAGAAAACTTACACATGAAAACTATTTTATTGATTCTGTCCAATATTCTTACAGATTTCAAGATTCCATTCATTAAATGTGCGTTGAATATATAAAAATTTGTGTTCTGAAAGTATGAAACAACTGTTCAAATGTTTTCAATCTTTAAAAGTCTCATTAAATTTTGTAAACCACGTAAACCGCGTTTCTGTAACCATCTTCATCAATAGCACGTATCAATGCATACAACTCTTAATCCAGCCCGTATTAACGTTTCAATGACGGCTTATCGAGATTTTGTGATGAGTAGTTTCAACATATATGATTGAATAAAAAAAAAAATAGGAGAGAACACTCGGTTGAGACATATGAACAGTAAATATCAGCAATGAAATGATTACTTAGAGAATATTTGCATTGAAGGAGATGCTTAGAGCTCGTTTGCATTTTTCTTGATCGTCGTTTACGAAAATTTATGTATATACTGAAATGTGAACAAAAAATTTCTTTTGTTCCTTTAATTACAAATGTGTTAATTGGATAAAATATTTCCCCGCACGCACCTGATATCATCTAATTCCCGTTTTTGTATCACATCACTATGGACAAATTCCATCAATATGGCACTTTGAAAAGTTATATTCCCATGTAACTCGTCTGTTTTATTTTGGCGTCTCCGTCTCCCAGCGGTAATGTGTTCGCCTTCTAATCGTGAGATTATGGCTTCGAATCCCAACCGAGCTTCGGTTGACAGTACCTGTCCATTGGATGAACTGGAGGTTCTACGTCATAATATGCGCCAACATGTTAAAGAACCCTCACTGCTCAACGGCCACAACAAAGTAATTATTATTTTCTGCATGGCGCTGTTAAGTATTCAAACCCATCATTGGCGACTTTTGGGCAGATTATTGCTTTCCTTGAGTTAATGGAGTTGTCACACTTCATCAGTATAAGGTGACATCTCCATAGGTAAATGTTCTTCAGTGGGACAGAAAACAATAATGTAACCAACCAATCTCCTTTATATATAATCACGGCATCAAGAAGATTTTACGCCTTCAATATCGTAATCTATAGTTTTTTAGATTGGATAAGCAAACATGACCTTTGTTAAGCAAACTATTGCCCAATAGGGGATTTGATTTATTTACAACGGGGGTGTGATACGGCTACTAAATTAAGCTAAACAATTCAACACTTTAACAAATGGGATTTCATACTTTCAGCTGGGAAAGATTCGAGTACCATGTTCCAGTTCCACAAAGCAAGTTCCATGACAATTTTTGGAAACCGAACACCCCTACCACTTTTTCTACTTATTCTGACAATCAGTGTTTCTAAAAACTTATGGAAGTCATGTTAGTAGTCTTATGGTCAGGTAATCATAATAATTCTTTGACGTTTTACAATCGCATAAAAATAACAGCAAGCTAACATGGCATACATGTTGAATTCATATGCGTTTTTCATTCATATTTTTATGTAATACATTAAACACTGTTTACATTTCCTATGCGGAAGTCAATGATTTGTGCACGAGATTTGTAAAACTTGCGCAATGTGATGAGGTCAGCGACACCAGAGTTGTAATTTGGCACTCGGAGCAGAGTAATATTCTGTTGAAACTAAGTGGCTGTATCAACAGTGATAACAGTTAATCTTGATCACTGGACTGTTTGTTGTTATCTAATCTGTGTATATATTCATCTACATTACACTGACGTGGATTTTAGTCTGTGATATAGGTCCGTGTGTTGATCTTATGTGTGTAATCTTATGCGTTAATCGGCTTGTTTAGTAATCTGTTGTTATTTTTAATGTTATCGGTTTATACCAAAACCAAGCACACAAAACGTCTGCTTATTTTAGAGGTTTATTAGATTGTATAGACTTGAATACCGGGCTTATAAAGGATATTTCAAACATCTGTCAAAAAATGAAAAGTCATTTTCTATACTTGATTTGTATTTTAATAACATATGCATCTCGGATAAACATATTTTTCAATTTGAAGTATGAGGTTCTTCATCTCTTTAGTATTCGAGTGTAATAAAGGTGACGACATCCTTCATATGACTGCGTCTTTCATGTGGTAAAGATCAGTACATTTCAAATGAAACCTAAAATAAGAGGTCCGCGGGATTCGAGAGCTAACCATTTTAAAATATAACAATGGGCGTTTCCTTCATATGGCAAATATCAGTACATTTCAAATTGAATCTGATATATGCAATTCACATTCCTATATTTCATTACCTTTAGAAGAGTTTCCTAATAATATATTTCCTTTAGCGCAACAAATGAATGTTGTAATATTTCAAAATAAGATCGGACATCCCATCATGGCTTTGATTATCTTATTGCATCATAAACTAATTGATACTTCCGTAGTTCTAGATTGTAGACGTTTTAAATCCGTATGGAGTAGACTTCTGTCACTAAATATATACTATCTATCATGAATAAAGTGTACAGAAATCGAAAAAACCGATTGAAATGTTGTCGTGGCTCCATGGTTGGCATGTTCGCCTTGAGCTTAGGGGTTCCAAATCGCGTTAAGGACTCGGCTAGCTTTTCGTCTCCTTCAGATGAGACATTAAAAATCGAGGATGTCACACCAGGTGTCGCCACGCAAAGAATCATCATTATTGCTCAATAGCCGTAAATGAAGAGCAAAGAACAAATGTTTAATCCTTCAGCAGCATACAGTGATTTGTGATTACTGCGTGGGATGTTAAACAGTAATACAAGCTACAGGAACAAATGTACCATCGAAAAATATGATTTATATTTGCATATTATGGGGTCGATTTTGCTTTTATGAAAAATGTATTTTAATGTTCATTTTCCCATGGACGACTATACTTCGATCTGTCTTTAAAAGAGTACGGTTATAAACTAGGCAAAGGTCTACAACAGATCCGACTATCCGTCATTACAGAGAAAATGCTGTAAAAATAGATAGAATAGAGTTGGATTTATCAAGGGGGCTTTATACTTAAAAAAACGACTTACAAAACTAGAAATAATGAAACGCAAAAGAACATTTTATTTTTTTCAAAGATGGATCAGATGAAGTTTTCCTAAATCATTTTCTTTTCAATCATTGCTAAAATTGAGATTTTGTTTTTAATTTTCTTGGATTAATACAATTTACTTTATGAATGCGGATAGAAATCAATTCAGACGTAAACCACATGCATGCGTTTTGAGGTTGCACGTGTTTTTATCGCCACTAAATGAATATTAAGCATTGGCAATGACTCTTTTTAATCCACGAGCAGACTTTCATTCAATGACCTGTAGCTTTTCGTTTCCTATAGTATGCCTCGATCTACTTAACACCAACGCTTAAGATAAGATTTCTTTCCGGATTAAAAGTTCTGTTCTAAATTGACTAAATCATAAATTTTTACATCGTTTTTCCAAAAAGTATTAAAAGATTTTACTCTATTCGCCAATTTTTTGCATTGCCCTTTCTGTTCTTGGAGATTATTACTTTTATTCGTTTAATCGTTCGTTTTCATTTCAAATTTTGGTAATAAGGCAAGCACGAGTTGCTGAATACGTGCAATAGGATGTATTATAAGGAGCCGAAACTGTAAACCTCGCACACTTTACTGCAATAAAATTAGACATACAGTTTAAGTGAATTGCATTTGTTATTCCCGCCCGATTCGGTTGCATTGCAACTGCGACAAGATACTGCACTGACATACTCCCGTATTCGAAAATCTGTGACAAGGCGGGTGCCACGCACGGAGCAGAATTCGTTTAACCTTCCTTCCTTACCCTTTTTGATGGGGTTCTTGTCAATCTGTTTTTGGTTTTCCACGTGTTATGTGGATGTCTGTTTGTGTTATTGTCTTTTTTTTGCTTTGGACATGGTCCTATCTGTTTTTCGATTTTTGCATTTTGATTGTCCCCTTGTTATCTCCAACTATCCCTTGTTCCATATACATGTATACAAATAATATGATGCCGAACGTAAGCTTGTTTAAACTTTTTTACTTATTTCAAACTTTTATCAGAGTTCAGGTCGTTTATGTCAAATGCAAAAATAGGCAATCGAATTGTAGTACTAATCAAAACTTCGCCATCTAATTACTTCTCACTGGCGGACCGTGATCATTAAAGTCTTTCTTATATGTTTGATTTACAATTGATACCCATTTTATTCGACAAAAATGAATTCGTCGGGTCATCGATTCGACGCTTCCAATCAAAACACGAGCACAAATCAAATTGGACTTATTAGGCTGACCGTGATACTGCTTTGCTTCGTCGCGTTGTCTGTGAAACATTCGTATGGATTCGCAAAGACCCTCCAAATACTAAACTAAGATCAGGTGAAAACTGAGGATAAGGGACGATACCCAATCTTTTCTTCACAGAATACGGTCATCTGGAAAATCTTCAACATAGCACTAAAATTCCTTCTGTTCATAATTTATAGACGCCAAATCGGACAAGCATTCTTGTGACGTGAACAAGATAAGTTAAGGGATGTCTACCGATTTCTTACATAGAATTTTTATTACTTTCTTATTATGTAACAATGATGTATGCGGTGCATAACTTTTGCAGACTTTGTAATCCTACACAACTTTACTCCATACAATAAAAGTCATAATGCACTTTACCACACCGGTAGGCGCATAGACAAGTTATGCATTTTTTGTTGAAATGAATTAGCGTGACGGAACGGTAAAACCGTAGGAGAGTATATGTTTATATACTTGTCTGCACTTGTCATAGTGATGACAAAGATACAAGTTAGTGACATCGCCGTGTCAGTTTAATTTTTTTCCGTCCTAAGATTTAACGAATTTAGGGATCCAATACCAGGGAGTCTGGAAACTGCGTCTTTAGATTCTTCACAAACCTCAGATTTGATTACTCGGAGGATAAGGAATGAGAAATACCAGATATATGTTTTAACCATCAACTATCTGTTTCTTAACATTAGACGTAATGGCTATTATCCTTTGAGGGAATATGATATTTATTTCAGTATATTTGTTAAACCATGAGACGTAATTTGTAGATAAAATCTCAATTTCCTGTATCTAGACACAAAGGTGTAATACAAATATCAACTTACAAAATTGTCTAAAGTGATCAAAGATCAGATATTTGACGCCTTTAGTGTAAACTTGACAGGTAATTTGTTTTACACACATAATTAAGTCCGACAAATAGGAAGGCGATTACTGGAAACAAAACAAACAAGAGTATTTATCTTGTTTTGTCTCGCCTTATTAAGGACTGTTTAACGCCATCTTTTCACAGTGAATCAGATAGATGGGGCTGGAATTCAACAAATGGTGAAGGATCTGTTTTATGGTCAGGATTCTCCCAGACAGTAATTCGGCAGTGATCCCTGTCTCAGAGAGTGCCGGACAAGATATGATATTACTGAAATTAATTAACGTAGAGTGAACAATGAGGCATGTCAGGAAAGTATGTTATGGAAAATATATTGAAATCTACAAGTAGGGACAATGGTGACAGTGCTGTGTTAAGTTGAGGGGGAATTTATTGCAAGTCAGACATGTCGATAAGCACATTTCCCCCCTTTAAATGTTTTATTTTGGTTTTCGTAACCTACAAGAAAATAAAAACAGAAGCCATTACAATTAAACAGAAAAATCATGATTTAATCTACCATGAGTTCTAAAAGGGAGACGCAAATGTTAACGGTAGACTTTTCAACCATCAATGATTTACTACGGTTCCAGTTGGAGATTGGAGAACTGTAGTTTAAGATCTCGTAGAATACCACGCACAATGAATGTTTTGATACAGTTACCATATATAGTATAAAGTCTCTGTCGCTGTAATAGATTCAAACTCCGTTGCAATAATCTTAATCAATAATCTTGTATCTTAAGACGAGTGTGTCATTTATCCTCAATTAAAAATGAGCTTAAACCATCGATTAGAAGTGATTTACCATAGTTTATGTACAAAGGGCAATTCTGCGTAACATATTAATGTAATCAAATGTATACAGACTAGTTAATATGGAAGTCAGTCATGAATTTATTCCAAACTGTAACCAGGATACAGTGGTTAGCCACTTTAATCCATAGTTCACGATTGCACAACACGATACAAGCATTAAATTAGAAAGTATGTATTTCTGCGGGTAAACTTGTGGCAGATATAGATCCCGCCGGTGGTCGCTTCACAGGAAAGGTTTACTGCAAAGCAAATGCGAGGAAAATACGATGAAATTATCACACACAGCGGTGAAGCAGTAGGTAGTCCAAATGCACTACGAGTTCTGGAGTTAATCTGCTTTATATTAATTCATCATTTAGATTCATAAACATAAATGTAAAATACATACTTAGAGCAGGATATAAACTTCGGTAGCTGGTCCTTTTGCAATTTCAAATTAAATCAAATTTAAATTGTAAATTTTATGTATGTAGATCCACATAAAGTTCTGTTTAATGTACATGTAATAGACAAAAGACTGACACAAGTGCCGCAGATTAATCTTAATCTTTACGATTTAACCTCTTGAAAATAATTGTAAATCTGGATATATAAGAGAACTTTGCTTTCCAATTTGTTCGAAATATAATACTGTAAAAAATTGTGACAAAGTAGTCATGTATAAATAAGTAATCTAACATTATCAAAGTTGGATTAATTTGAATATCACCTAATTGTGAAGAAGGAATGCCTTGTCAAAGATCTATGTAGATTATTTAAAAAGTGTTTGTATTTGAAAAGAACAAATCGATTTTCCTGTTACTAAAGATAGTAAACGAATTTCAATTTTTGCTTTTTTTTCAGTTGAGGCCAAGAAAAGTAAGATACAATGGATATTGAAATAGATCTTTGAACTACAAAACTTTATATAGATTAATAATTGTGAATACAATGAACATTTATTCATCATCAAATGGGATGATGCTAAATTGCGGGCGTGGCGCCCATCCTTGTACTGAAGGACAATCATGGAAACTATAAAAGTGTCATAGCCGTGATTAGCTGTGTGAAAAATTGTGTTGAACTAAACTCCAGTATCTCGTGCAATCGTCCACAGAATCCAGGTTTTTGAGTTTAAATGATGCAAGCAAGCAGGATAAGTGAGGCTTGTAGTTACTAGAGGGAGCACACATTCACCTTTTTCCCACAGAAGATATTTAAAAATGTAAATGAATGTTGTTGTTTATGTCATAATTAATATCATACTTACTCAGATATTTCTACAGTGAACGTTAAACTGTCCGTTACATGTAAATAAATCTATGTTAACATAGACCAATGTCAACATCACTTTTTATAAGGATTGAATGGTTTACTTCAGAAGTTGACCCCCGTGACGTATTTCTCGCGTCGTTTACAGATAATCAGATAGATGATCATAAAGCTGCCTGAGTGATTGACAACATTTTATCTGCGTCTTAATCGTCTCGCTTATGTAATGAGTAGAGACCGCTATAACTTTCCCTCCTCGCGATATCGATACCATGTGATTTACAGCTTTTAACGTTTTCATCAAGATGTTATACACCATTACTTGATTGTACAACCATTCGTTATGTCCTTAAAATATTAAAGCCTTGGCTAGTAAATAGTGCGAAATGCGCATATCTTGTATAAAATTAAAACACAAGCATTCTTCATGTTATTTCGCTCGTACGTAATTTCGCCGTCTCGGTAGATATTGTGTAATTTTTTGTATTTTGATGATTTTATACCCAACTTCGTCTGATTCGCTGCTCTACGAAAGGGTTATTTTAAAATGTTATTTACTTATCATTTACGGACAATGATGACGAGAAAGATGAATTCAGTGCTCCTTATCTAGAATAATTAAAAATTTCAGGAAAGTGCGATTACATTTCCTTCTTTTTTAAAATTAAAACAACAGAATCCGTCCGACTGACAATATTTTCTAAGCAGAGTATGACGCCATATTGTTAATGACTTGCCGATCCCAAATTCCGCCTTTTGAATAAATTATACTTTTCTAATGATTTTACATTAAATATTGTGCAAACGTAGTAAATTGATATAAACCCAACCCAACAAAAAACTTGCAGAAGGATTAAAACGTGAGCGATTCATACACAAAATAAGTTTTTGCGAGCGATATGAGAGAAGTTTATGTTTCCTGTATTTTTCCCAGTTGCACTATCAGTACAATATTATTCCAATGCAATAGTGCATTAGCTATAAAACAGTAATTTTGTTTAAGGAAAACGACTGCAATTTATTCAAAGTTTTCCTATTCCTTGCTTCTATTCAACTTCTGTCAACTTTGCCTACAGTGGAACTTCGTGAAAGACGAAACATCTCAGATAGAAGACCATCTCGCAATAGGGACCAATAAAATACAATCTGCCTATCATCATTATGGGGTTTTTAAACTCACTAATCAGGCAAAATTTAGTTAATCACTTGCTTTGTCTTAATAGCGGTATTTAACTATATATCAACTGGCCTTTGTCAAGAGGCGAAAGAGTTTGCTATTTTTTTGTCATTATGTGATGAAGTATGCCAGTTTCTTGATAATCAAGGTCTGTGGCGTTGTCTTAAGATGAGAGAAAGTTTTCTTTTTTTCTTTTTTATGATTGTTGGCCTTTGTCACAATGTGAAAAGGTTAAATAGAATCTAACATGGGTGTGATGAGTGGACAGGGAAATCTCAACCCGAGTGGTAAGTTTCAGATTCTTACCACGAGGGTTTAGATTTTTCTTTTCCACTCAACATATCCATGTTTGATTATTTTTCTCCCACACTTCAACGACTAGAATGTATGTTAACATGGAGTTTGGTATAAGGTTCGGCAATTCAATTCCTATATGTGACGTCATAGCGCGTGCGAGCTGGCATTCCCTAGGGAAAGACAGAGTTATCTTTTCACGGGTATACATTGTCATTCACGGCCATGTGTTGGAGAAATAAGTTTCCTTGATAGAGGTCACTGTTTTTTTTTTTTTTTTTTTTTTTTTTGCTGTTTTTTTTTTTTTTTTTTTCTGTCACAATGATCTTTTACTAGAAGCCTTGAAAGGTAACGGTGACTTTTTCACAGGATGAGAAACTTGGCAGTTTTCGTATTAAAATATCGTTAGCCTTTTGTCACGATGTGTTGTAGCCAATATTTCGTTATTTAAATGTTTTTCCTAACATACCCATATGTTTTTGAGATTGTAATGAATACAAGAGTGAACAAAACAGTAAATACATACATGTACATAATCAATCTATCGAAGTTGGTTGATTGTATTGTTCTTAAACGTCCCATTCATGAATCTTTCAATTGTTTGGCGACGTCACCATCGGTGAAGGGCGACACATTTTGTCCATGCTCGGCGCTAGTGCCGATTGAGAAATGGGAATTATTTACCGTGCCGACGTGAGGAGGGTTCTTCGGTTTTTTATTGTCTCATCCGAATAACAGAGTCAGTCAAGCGCAGCACGGATTCAAACAACGACTTGACAATCGGGAGGCACAGTAACCACTTTGCCACGGAATCCCAATTTCTGATAAGTCAGAATTTGGATGTCAACATGTTTGTACCATGCATTGTAATTGCAAGATTGGACTGGCAAGTTAGAAATCAACTACAGTTCTAAGCATAGTTCAACATTTATTTAGGTTGCCTCTAATTTCTTGATGCCAACACGATGTGACAGACTTGAAAATATACTACAGCACAACGTGACAAAAGGCTAACGATCTTTTCTAATACGAAAACTGCCAAGTTTCTCATCCTGTGAAAAACTCACCGTAGCCTGTCAATATGTCTATATTATAGTCTATATTAAATCGATCTCTTGAAAGAGGTGTTAAAAATTAAAACAGCAGCAATTCACAAAATCATCAAAAAGACAAAAAGTTCACAACTTTTGTTTATGAATGACAATGAAAGTAAAACGAGAATACTACTGCACGTAATGTGCTTGTGACGCTTTCGTATTAACTTATATTCCTATAAATGAAACGGGTATGTCCCGGTGCAAAACTTGATGTGTTTATCAAGATGAATATAAAGGGTCTAACAAAACACAGAGTCACTTAACTCTGAAAGTCTTACATCGTCGCTGTGACCTGAGCTTATATCTGTGACCTGGAGATTACTTATGTTTATACCACAATACACTGATTCTAGTCTATATAAAATCAATTTCAAAGATACAGAAGACACATGGCCAATGGGATGTTAATAAACTGCTGATAATATTGCATCGTATCCCCCATCCTGACTTATACTGCAAGATCACCCCTGCTCCTAAATAAATGAAGATGCGCACAAGAGAAAATTAATCACTAGTCATTTACAGTTTGACGCCATGCCAGCTTCAGTAACGTGGAGTCGTTATAGAGGAGTTATTGAGATTATGGAATCATTATTTAATTGTGGTAATACATGTTGATAAGGTAAATTAAATCTGTTGAAATCGCGAAATCACGTGCTGTACGGAAGACCTTGTAGATACTCACTATAATTTGAGATAACTAAGAACTTTAACTTTTTTGCGTCTGCTTATTTTGAATTTTTTAGAAATCAAAGGCACGTTTTTCATGTTTTGCAGATTATGGAATTCCTGTTACCTGGATTAACCTTCGTGTCAATAGCCAATCTGGTAAGTGCGTTTTCTCTTTTTCTTTCTTTCATATCAAAAACACACGAAACTTTAAACCGAAATCGACATTTACTGAGCAAGTAGGGTTTCCATGCGACATTTGTGACAGGTGTGGTATGACAATAGGGGACGCTAATTTCGTCCTAATACCTGGTCTCATTCCGTTACGGATTTGTTATTGTTTTCCATTTTTAGACCATTATTATTCCTAATTTTTCGAGTCCTTAAGGACTTGGGTTTTCTATCCCCTGCTTCTTTTTCAATATTATTTCTATCACTACATACCTACCCTACTCTATGAGAGAAAAGTAAGTGCCGTGTTGATAGGTTTACTCATTTCGATCGTATTGTTGAATTCAGTATAGTTTTCTACATAGGTATTACATTAATTAACCTTGCAAAATACGTATAGATATATACGTGTAGATATTTGTACATATGTATGGATATTTCAGGGGAAAGCAACGTCATTTCTAATTTATCATGCCCTGGGTAGAGGTCGTGAGGATAAAATTATGATATGTGTTAATTTCTGCACATATATTTAGATATGTATTAAAGTTGATAAAAACGTTTGCGTTACATATGGAGGAAAAAAATTCTGAGTAATATGATAAATTACGATTTGTCAATATCCATAATAAGCTGGCTTTTGATGTAAGTTCTCTTGAGTTTTTTGACCGGTTTTTACGTTTCATGATAGATTGCAAATAATTTTTGTGGAACATTTTTGAATGAATTTGAAATTGAATATAGCATGTTAGCATAAGAATGACAGTTCCTCAATTTTTTATAAGATAGTGACATTCAGATGCATGTCAGTAAACGTGCATGATTGCCAGGAAGTTCTTTGCAAGGTAATATTATATAACAAATTATGTTCGCATATCAATATGCTGATAGCTGTGGCTTCTTAACGTTTTTGCAAATCGTATAATGCTTGAAACGTTAAATCTTCTTAACTTAAACATAATTTAGAGATCAAGAGCTGTCTTATTTTTTACAACAATTCAGAAACATAATTCGAAAATCTCTTTACTTTTAGAATCAACTAAATTATCATAAGAGTTCTCCTCTCATTAAAATTTGTAACTGTTAAATTCGGTTTCTGAAAAATTAACGGAAGAATTCAGATTATATATGTCGAGTTTCCCATACTTCAAGTGATCGCTTGATGTTGATATTGAAGCACAAATGATAAGATAGCGCACTTACCACAAAACAAAAAAAATTGAATCACCACCCAAAATGTTGCTTATCGTTTACGTTTCTATCAAGTGAAACTTCTTTTTAAAATTTGAATCTGACGAGAAAGAAATGGGAGACACATAAAACTTTCCTGTTAAATTTAACCCATATATGTTATATGAAAAGTATTGTGTATGGAATATGAATTCGTCGATTTCTTTCGAGCCGACAAATCTTCTTATAAAGCTTTACTTATCTCCAAGTATTTGATACAGTAAATATTTATAATTAGTATGCATCACTGCAGCAGGACTAGACCTATTTCGTTCTTTGTCCCGATTAGCGTGCTCGCTTTCAGCTCGTGATGTTTTTGGGTCCGAGCAAGCTCGGCACAAGCGGTTGGCCTTTTCTGTCATTCGAATAAAAAAGGAAAACACGAGGTACCGTGTCATTGTGAGTGTCGGCATTTAACGGAATCCCACTGTTAAATAACCCCAAATTGCAAAGTTATTACCAAAATGTCCTGTTTTTGACTGGCATTCGGTCACGTTTAGTGACGTCTCGTCTTCGGAGAGTTTCTTGAACGTTTTACAACACGATAATAACTTACTTAGTGAATATAAGTGATCAAGCAGTCAAAGCGTTTTTTATATGTTCATGTCATAAAGTCTTGATTTTTTAACCTATCTGAATAGGAAGTAATCTTTGCTTTATCTTTCAAACTTGATTACGATTAGACCGATTTTATGATTGGGTAAAAATTGACCATTTAAGGCCACGAAGTGATTATAGAAAAATTGAAGATATTCTTTTTTCTTGCTTGACCGCCAGCAACATGTTGAGGTAGATAAATGTATTCTCTTTCATACTTATCACATAACAGGCCTTTGCTAATCTTAATAAAGGGCGATTGGAACGCGAATAAAACAGACACAAAAGAAAAAAACGTTGTTATTTTCTAATCGGCCCTACCGGAAGCTGTGCATTGTAAACAGACGACAAATAATCCTTGTCGGTTGCATTTGTCTTCCCAACAAATCATGCATCTAGGTCGACTGATGTTCACAGTGAAGAAAATTATTCTTGACATTGTCTGACGACCATATTCTACTTATGAAGAGTTCCTGCCTATAAGCATTTGCGGACAGAACATGTCATAAACTGCAGCAATATCGAACGAGGGCTTAATCAGGAATTCGGTATATCACGTATAACCCATATCTGAGGGAGTAACTCACTCTCAAAATAACATATCAAGGCAAATTCTGACATCCGTTTTCTTAATTCAACACCACAATCCAAGCAACTAATAGTAAGGATTGTGGTTGAATTGCATTTATACCACGGCAGTATCACGGCTGTTGAGTATTGTTTTTATTATTTCATGCTAACATTTCACTGATTTTTGGCCTCCTTTTATGTGAACATTTTAAAAATCTAATCTATCTAATATGTCCGTAAAACATGGGATTGTGAAATATACATGCTAAGAAAATCGAATCACCAAGAAAAGAAAACTATCTATAAAATTCGGTCGCCATACCGTAACTTACGATGACAAAAATTACTATCAAACACATTCATAGGAAATAGCCTTGAAGAGTCATAAACAGACTGATTTTTTATGAGCTTTATTGGTCTTATCAGTGAGGTGGTTTCGTAAGTGAGGTGGTTTCGTAAGTGAGGTGGTCTTTAGGCGAGGTTCCATTGCATGATGACCATGCATGAAACACATGTAACAACCTAAATACAATCCACCTCTTATTTGAATTACATCATTGCATTAAATGTCTCGATTTCGGAATATCCATTTTGCTCATTTCTAAATCGCACTTTTTAACAACGACTTTTCGCTACATAATTTGTTTCAATTGAATAAAGACAGAAAATAAATTCTGTATTCATTCAAACATTCACTCAGAAATGCATTTAACGTTATGAAATACTGTATAATACTGTTAAGACAAATTTAGCCCTGAATAGCCAAACCTACAATCAAAAAACTGGGATTTTTTAGATTTAGACATACCCTCGGAGTGTGATATGTTTAAGCTCAGAAAGGGATAAATTTGAGTAGCTCTTCTGTTAAGTTTGGGTTTGATTGTTATAAGTGTTGGTTATACTATAAGTGTGGAAGTTCTCATTTACCATAAGTAAGCTGTTTTAAGGCTCTTACCGGTACACAGACTATACGAGTCTGTAGTACTTTAAATCCTTCAGACTGCGACGCCTCGTGGTTTATTGTCTCAGTCTGTATTTCTTAAGTATACAATGCTTGATAATTGAGTGTTATATAGATCACAAGTGCGTGGTGCAGAGTTTTATGTCATATACTATTATGTAATAAATATTTTGTCTAAGAAGAGGATGTGTGTAAATTTTCAGTTGTGATGACGTGGTGCCTTTAAATTCCTAACAGAGCCACCTGTATAGCTTTATATATCAAAGTGTATATAAACATTGCGGCGAGACAACCCGCGTGGTGCACTTGCCTTGAAGATGCAATGTTTGATCAATTAAGAGACATTGTCAGATGGGTTTTTAATTTTACCGAGATCCAGCAATTCTGCAGAAGAAATGATTGATGTTTTAAAACATAACTTCTCCAGATGTGAACTGGTATAGACGATTTGCTATGCTCACAGTCAATATCGACGAAATATTTTCGATATACATGTATATAAATTTCTCCTTTGCAGAGAATCGTATCCGTCGCAGCGAAGTTCAGGCTAAAGTGTAAATAGATTCTTATTGATTAATTTAAAAATGTTGAATATACAGTGATACCTCGTTAATCCGGCCACCTTCGTGCAAAAGCAAATTGTCCGGATAATTGAAGTGTCCGGAGTACTTAAACATAGTTCTATAAAGTTCAAAACAACTTGAAAATGTTGTTCCCATGAACAATTGTCCAGACGGTGAAGCATCCCAATTATTGGCGTCCGGATTAATAAGGTTCGACTGTATTATGACTTAAAAGGATATGGGATTCCCCTTTCTATGATGTTGGGTAATATTGTTGAGCATGGCCATTTACAGTGACTACCTTTTGCCAGTCAGATCAAGAGCATATGACTTTAATTGAATCAGTAAAACACTACATTTGCGACGGGTGAGGCATGGCGACAACTGACGCTGACTCTTTCCGGACACTTGGCCCCATCCCATTCAGGATTTGCAATTGTTTTCTAATTTGAGGCCATTATTTTATCTAGACTCGTCATATTTTAGGACTTTTGATTTTAAATATCTTTTTGTACTTCTCTACGTGAATCAGATCAAGTTGTTTCATCTGTGTGTGTCTTATTTTTATGTGTCTTTGATCAATATGAAGGGCTCACATAGGATCGATTAACTACCAATAGCTCTATTTTCAGGGACATTTGTAAGCATATCAGGATTCGTCAACTGACGATATCAAAATATTCTACAATGAAATAAATATCAGTTAGCGACACAATATGATAACGAAATTTAAATCTCATTGCAAATTATTTTATTACTTCATTTCGTGGTGACGTTTGATTTTTTTTCCTATTTGAAACAGGATGGAAGGCCCGAAACTGGCATAAATACGATAATTTGTTCAGTATACAACGGGAACACGCGCATAAAAGGATGGAAAGCAAACAATGCAATACAACAAAATCCATCCGCATACAGAGCTAGGTCATGTTTGATTGTATGTTATTAATTCAGAAATTCTAATTATAAGACATATATTTATTCCTTATAAATACAATGTCGTATTAATAGTCACAGAACATCAGAGGTGCATATCTTTGTGAAAAAATTAGAACAAAATCCGTCAGTTAAGTTCCAGTAGATTTGGAATAAGCTTTTCTAGATCAACAGATTTTGGCGATGTAATAGTTTTGAGAGAACAAACCCCATATTTTAAGGGCAAATGAGGATAATGCAATTACACTAGAACCCACTTATGATGAACTCTGATATATTGAAATCCCGCTTAATTTGAAATGATTTTAATTTCCGGCTAAATTGCTTTATTTCTATTTCAACCCAATTTTTTGAAAACCCTGTTTATTTGAAAGAAAATTTCATTTCCCTGTGGTTTCAATATAACCGGGTTCTACGGCATTATGCGAATTGATCTGATGTGATATCCAGTAGAGATTGTATTGCTTGATCCCCTTCGTTACATACTCGTAAATCAATATGACCTGTAAATCAATTATCATTGATTTGATCTGTACAGTAATTATTGTAGTTATGTTTTGTTCCTTTATCAACAATTTTTTCGTTCATGACTTTTTTCACCTACCACTTCTCCCTGATATATGTGCTTGGTTGAGATATCAGCACATTATCTTATTCTTACAGCAGTAATTGACATTTATGATCTTGAGATTATAACAACCACAATTTAAGCGCAGAGCATAAGTATTGTGCTGTCTCTATATATGTGTGTGAAACGGGCAAAATAGAGTAGGAGGTCAAAAAATCAATTCAGTAACAGGTCAAGTAAATTCAATACACATATCAAAGTGTGTCTAGACACAGTTGTCAATAAAAGTTACTCAAGAGATTATACGAACGTGGCCTTTTTAAAAGGTGACCTTTACCTAGAGGTATATATATTATGATGTCGTGACCAAGGTCAGTATTGAAGGTGGCCTTTGCAGATGGATGCCCTTTATATAGAGGTGGTATTAGAGAAAAGTCCGACCACACCTATCAAACTGACAAACATTGCAGAATATCACATGTTGACAGGTATGCACAAATTTACCATAACTAAGTACTTGTTTTCATATAAACGCTAGTTTGCGTGCAATTCCGTTCCTGAAAGTCCCCGAAGTAAAGAAAATTCATTAAACTCTAGTATGCAGTATACATTTGTACCTTAGTCCGTCCAAGTATCCGGCGAGGGCGATTTAACATGGGATCTTAACTCTCTGAGTAGAATTTGATTTCCAGTAATATTGGCACTCAAAATTGCAGCAATAGCTAGAGTGCAACCGCAAGAAACTGTCGACCTTTAAGATTCTTCTGTTTGTAGTATGAATTACATAGTGTTTGCTCACCCAGTCGTTATGCTTTCTTCATGTTGATTTTACAAACGAACCAGATGAAGGCATGAGTGCCAAATAAGTGGCATGGTAAGAAATACAGAAAACATAGGAAATGACACTAAATTGATACTAGATCACTGAATGGGAATACAAGATATATTTTAGAGGCAGACAAGCTAAGCAGGCGAATTTAGATGTTTGTTTTAGTGACCTAATTAAGTCAGCTGGAACAGATGTATGATTTCATTCAACAAACTCCTATGTGTTTCCAAACTAATTTGCGGATCAGGCAGACCTTGTTGTGTCTCGTCAGGTGGGTTGGATCATGACATGAATGAATAGAAAATTGCTTCTTGATTCTCAATCAAGCAGACAAGAAATCACAACCTTTCTATCAGTTGGCTCAACCAATTTTAAGATACTTCTTTTTCTGTCTCCTTTTGTTAAGCTAATTTTTAATTTGATTACAGTAGCAAATTCAAAATATGAGCAATACTTCACAGGATTTCCATTCATGTCTCATCAAGAGTTAAATGCTTTGCACTCTGTTATGAAAGATTTTAATTGACTATTAATTATGAAATTATGAAATAAATCGAGTGCGAGATTTAAGTGTATATAAGCCTCATTTTTTAGTTCAACGAAGGGTACATTTTCGTCCCCCGCTTTTCTGTTTCCTGATAAAGTACATAACACACACAAAGTCTCTCTCTCTCTCTCTCTCTCTCTCTCTCTCTCTCTCTCTCTCTCTCTCTCCAGGTACCCGTTTTTGTATTCCTCACAGTAATTCTCAGTTCGATCACTATTCGTTATCTTGACCTTATCATGTAGGTCTTTCATTCAGTGGGTCACTTAAACAGGTTAGACTGTTCTTCCTTGCATAATTTCCACAACATTGCTCACAATAATGTATTGCTAGCTTAAACCCAATACCAAATAAAACTGCCATTCGCTATTTAACCTAGATTAAAAGAATAAACTTTTATTTCTTAGAAAATATTGTGTTTGTTGCATGCAAGTTTAATGGGGAAATCTTATCAGAATATGTTCTAATAATCATAAAATTAAGTTATGAGTATCTCTTAAATGTTTATGTATAATATCAAACCAGCCACTGAATCTATTCTGTAGCATGTACCTGAAGAATATGGGCGACTTGTTCCTTAATTTTTATATAATAATAAACACTAATTATTTTATTTAAGAATAAGGGGCCTCCGTGGCCGAGTGGTTAGCGTGTTCGAATTCGAGCCGAGGG
>JACSZP010025765.1:3079-17605 GCA_016161895.1 Pinna nobilis
GTTACTTCCATGTTGAGAGATAAATCAATTTAGAAAACAAGTAAAATGCTGAAATCTCTGAGTCTGAGATGAGGTCTTGTATTGCTATATCAGGGAAAATGTCAAATGCATATGAATGCTATTTCGTTGATGCAACCATCACTTAACCACTACTAATACATGTATATGTATATTACTAATATCTAAATGAGTAGATCTATCTATAAACATAAAATGAAATATAAATAAAAAGAGAAACTTCTTTGATATTAGTAAACAAACAATATTTTCTGACTGGATTAATTTATTTTCCTTTATGTCTTTTAAGAATGGAACAAACATATATTTACATATACCTGGTGTCATGTAGATATTTGGTTTTCCCATTGTTCTGCAAACAGCGCATGGTATTTCGTAATTGGTGTTCTTTTTGTAATGAGACTTGCTCTGCCTTACTTCGTACTCTGCCCCATAGATAAATGTTGTACCTTGGTAATCACGGGGGCCGGTGTACCAGTCTGGATCTAAAGGGAGGCAAAGTGTATTTGCTGCTCCACCGTAATGACTGAAATGGGAGCCGGCAGTCCTTCCTGTAGAAGCATTTTAAATCATCTTTACTAACCGTCAGACAAAGATACATTGAAAATTGCATTGCATTGGTCACTTTAGAGCATCAAATCGACCGAATATTTTGCGAAACAATTATATTTAGCATTACTTATGATATCATCTCAGCAACAACTATAAGGAAGTAGTTTTCCTTTGCAAACAAAATGGCCATATAGAGTATATGCCCTCGCATATCGAATCATATATAAAAACCAAATATGGAGAGTCGACGAAAGCGTTGTTTTCAGTATATTGTGTGATTCAAAGTTGAGATTTATGTAGTCATGATTCCTGAGTTATGATTCATGATGACTTGGTCAAAGCTTGTAAAAATTTAGTTGAATAGACAGGCGCATCTTACCTTTATAAAGGAGCTCCGTCTCTGCAGGGCAGCTTGATCGCCCCCACCTAGTGTACACTGATCCGACTTTAGCTGAAATTGAAAAATAAAGATCTTTTATGAGTAAAAAGTACAGAATTTGAAAGATCACGACTCAATTCTCGCTCTCCCAAAACGATGCAATCAAAACTCAGCCTCACTTACCCCATGAGATAGAAGACATATTGCAGTGTTTGTTTTGAAGACTCGTCTGTAGATTGTTCAACTGTTTGCGAATTCCATCAATTATTTTTTTATCATCACGATGTAGTTCCCTCTCTTCTCTTGTGATCCCATTCGTTGCAGTTGCTGCAACCAGAATTGCCAAGAAGACCAGAGAAGTCGTCATTTGCACTACAAGTTTCATCCTTGTTCACTTACGTTTTTGTGCATCTATATATGCTAATGTTAATGTACAAATGTTTTGTTTGTGAAATTGATACATGTAAATAATATCATATCTGAAATCTAATATAATCATGCAATCTTGTAATTATCATTAAAAACAGATTGTCAGTTACTGAGATGATAATGTATGAATTGGAAAGAGGGGGGCGGGGTAATTAGAGACATCTATTTCAATCAATCATGTATACTGTTGTTACACACGACTTCTATGGGGTCTTTGAAATTTTCATTTTAATAAAAATGGTTTTTTTTATAAAATGTACTGCTTATTCTTGCCAAAATTCGTCAAATTAATATTTATGTGTTCTCCTATAGAATTTTGCTGTTCACTCTCATTTCCCACTAAAGATGTTCGCCACGGCGAAATCTAGGAATCAATTGAAAATCTAAACCCTAAAATCATATCTACTAAAGCCTGAAGTTTAATATGAAGAATTATCATGTGGGAATTGTATACTTCATGAGTTCACAGTTCATGCATCCACGTTATTTATGTGTCCAGTCCGGTGCTGCAATATACAGAAACGGATAGGACATTTAACCAGCCACTAGCATTTTAAAGAGTCTATACAGTCTTTACGACCCACTGAATTCAAAGACGACCTGTCTTATGTGACATAAATTTATGCTCCCCAAAATGGGTTTTTATTTTATAAATCACCTGAAATAAGTGGTTACCTGTCATATGTGACCCCTTTTGCTTTTCCCCAAGAACAGTCTCTTTAAAGCAGGTTAGACTGTATGAACTACATTGTACATGGACGTGTACATGTACATTGTTTTGACATTTTTGTGCGCAATAAATGTAAACTGATTTAACAAATTATAAGAATGACACTGTTAGATACCCCAGGGCTCATTTGAGCTTACTAATTTCGACTATGTTTGGTCCTCAGATTGCCTTTATTATGTGTATGCAACCTAAGTGCTCCAGCCAAGGTGGTTGCTGTGCTGTCGCAACAAGTGGATTCAACCTGACGGAAAGGCTCTGATTACAGTAATGATAGAACAAGATCTGTCACCTTAACGTCATCTAGGCCGCAAAATTACGTGAAGTTGCGTCGGACCATTGGAAATAGTAGTTCTGGACAAATGTTACAATGTTTCACGTAATGCGGCGGCAAAATCCATTATATTGACAACATTGCAGATACTTAGAAATGAGTCATATTCAATTGTAAAATACGATTACAATTTAAATTTAAGTTCCAAATATATTCCAGATATATTGCAAAATATAATAAATGATGCATTTGGTAATTTTTTTTATGATTTACAAGATTTCAATTAGGTCAAATCCATCATTTCCAAAAGTTATAAATAATAATTTGGAATTTCTTTGTGTTGAGATTGCAGACATATGTACAGATGTATTGAACGTCTCACTTAAGCATCTTTCAATGGAATGAAGACGTCACTGAATGCCTTGAAGGGCCTAATTTAGTGATATTTACAGGACACTTAGTGGGGATTCCGTGACCGAGTAGTTAACGTGTTCGACTGCAAATCGAGAAATCCGGGTTCGAGCCGCGTAACGCTACTCCGCGGTTTGCCGTCCCTGTCTTTCGGATGAGACAGTAAAAACCGAGGGCCCGTGTCACAGAAGGTGTTGGCACGTTAAAGAACCCTCCCTGCTCTACGACCAGTAGTGCCGAGCAGAAGCAAAATTTGTCGCCCTTCACCGGCACAAACTGACGTCTCCATACGAGTGAAATATTCTTGAGTGGGACGTTAAACAACAAAACCATACCATACCTTGGACAATTAGTGCCAATATGTGAGAAATGAGGGATGCTTATAGTACCTACTGTGGCACATGAACTCTGTTCTTCATGTCTCATCCCAAGAATAGGAGCACTGGCAATTAATACCTGCTGTGGTTCAGGGCCTCAGTTTTTTTGTTTGTGCGTTATCTTAAACCGGTAATTTATTCCTATGCCAACATTTACTGTATACAGAGTATTTTCGCCCCGTGTTGTTTTCACCCTAATGCGATTGCAAACAGTTTCGCCCCGTTCTAAATTCGCACAATTTCGTCATAATCATATTTAATAAATTAACCATTCCGACTTCGCCCACTTTTGAGTTCGCCCTCTGACCATGGGGGCGAAAGGGGCGAAAATAAAACGAGGGCGAAAATGTCCCTGTATACATTACTTTTCATGTCAGAAAAGAAACACAGAAAAAAACATTCAATTTTGACTCGAATCCTTTACCATCTGGTCTTGAGAAGAACCCTCTGTCATAGTGCAAGAACCGACATCGTTATAACGAATAGAAAATCAGACTGTACGACGAATTACGTTACACTTGATATGCTCATGATCAGTTCTTAAATCGAGGCAGACTACTGACGAACACGTTGATATTACATGGGTTCTACAGCCTCGGTTTAATTTAGCATTTCGTAATTTTTATGATCGGTATAGCTGTCTAGTTTGCCATGCAGCCTCTCTTTGGATTTAATGCTGTCTGACATATTTCATACCAGTTGTTAGACTGTTCTTCACACACTGATACGAGTACTGATATCTCCGTTTACCTGATCAAGATATTGAGCTCACGGCAAGTGTGACCGGTCGACACCGAGAGAATTTACACCGAGAACTTACTCCTCCTAGGCATCTGCTGCCACCTCTGATATAGCCAGAGGTCCATATTTGCAAGACTCTACTTTGTAATCCTTAAAGAGATTACTGTAAATCCAGTTTTATTCGCGAGAATTTTATTTTCGCGTAATTACGCGAGAGCACTTACTCGCCAAAATAAAGTTCTCGCCAAATATACAGACCTGATATTAACATGCATCAAACAACACTAACTTTTATCTTAAATGCACGCTCGCGAAAATATAGCATCGCGAATAATTTCATGACCATCGATACGGTAAAATAAAGTTCCGCGAAAATTTCTGGATTTACAGACCTCCAGAAAATGTTACAATATATGAATTTGCACAGTAAATCATTAAATGCATTTTTAAAATTTGTAATGTGTTTTCTCGTAATCTTTCATCAACTATTTTGTACGAGATGTTTTCTTGATGTTTTACTCTCATTGTAGCTCATATTGATTTTTGAATTTCAAGTGCTGTCCCCAGTGAATAAGGACTGTAGTCATATAGATATTTTTACTCAAATCATTTATATATCTTACCCTGTTAAAATCCATTACAGCAAAATAACTAAATTGAATGTAAAACCGTTAGGTTCTAAGAAAAAAAAAACGCAAATTAAATTTGGGAATTGCTTAAAAGAGATGAATAAAAATACATTGCACATGTATTTTATTTTCTTGACCGATAAATCAAACGTATATCTCTGTGTGACTTTGACTTCGCAAATGTACCTAGTTCAGTTTATTTCCATTAAACAATAAAATGGTATCTTTTGTTAAACATCAACAATACAAATCCGAGACGTTGCAAAATTAGGGATTATCTTGGCTTAATTGACACCTTAATCGTAAGATTTGCATTTTGATATCTCTGAATCTACGTGTGAATTTGTGTATTTACTTACTTGTTAAACTCAATCTAAAGTTAGGAGCCTCAGTTGGTAACAGTTTTAGAAGAAAAAAAAAACGGTCAAAACCGAACGTCAGATAAGGATTTGCACTTTATTTGTATACATCATGTTTTTTTTTTGTAAATATTGTGTGTACTTGTACATAAGACAGTCGAATCGAAGGGCCTGGAGTTCAAATCCGCGCAGCGCCACGCTGTGGTTGGCCGCACCTGTCTTTCAGATGAGACGGCAAAAGCCGAGGTCCCGTGCCACAGTAGGTGTTGGCACGTTAAAGAACCCTTCCTGCTGTACGGTCATAAGTGCCGAGTAATGGCAAAATTTGTCGCCCTTCACCTACACAATGACGTCTCCATATGAGTGAAATATTCTTGAGTGGGACGTTAAACAACAATACAACTACAACAACATAAGAAGACAAAGACATTGTAAAGACAAGCTATTGAAGCCAATCCCTCAAAACGAAAGTAGCCTGTATATCAGGTTGGCTTCATAAAAGCAATTTGGGTAAAATTCTGCTGATCTGATGGCTAGATTAGTTTCTTGAAAGGGATCTGTTATTTGTTATTTATGATACTTACCATTATGTCTATTTCTAGTTGTTGTATTTTTTATGAACGATTACGTAACTTATTACTTATAACTTGTAGAAATGCCATGCTGGTAATTCAGCTTTCATTAAAATTTAAATCCATCAAACCTAAATACAAACAATCCCATTGTAGTTTTTTTCAAACTATTTTTTTTTCTAGTTTGGCTTACTTCAGATCAGACAAAAATATTAATAGTTATATGTCGTAATCAACTGTTCAAATCGGATTACCTCAAAGATTCTTATACAAGTATTAAATGTTTTTCATTTAACTTTTTATTCAGATGTTTAACAAGAACCAACAAATGCTAATAAAGGATTCACGAGTGTTTGATTAGCACATACAACTCGGTTATAAATATTTCTATGACTTCCAAATGACATTTGGAATATACTCTCTCCTTATAAATACTTTATACTCTTTCTCTCTTTTTACATGCAAAATTACAACTTTGTGCAAATGCTCTCTCTCTCTCTCTCTCTCTCTCTCTCTCTCTCTGCAGAAATTTCTTTTTATGGAAATCAAATGATAATAAATTCATAAAGTCCCTTGCATACACCGGAATTTCCATTCCCGGACAGTATGAATTTTTCACCAACATTTGGTGTACTTGCAGTAATATTCCATTCATCGCCTTCTTTACCATCTTTGATCAAATGTTTCTTTAATGACAGCACCTCAATATGTGGAGAAATTAGTTTGATCTGGACACTGCTATTCCTGGGTAATTCTAGACCCAGAGGTTCTTTCAAGCGACAGCTATACTCACGAGCCGCTTTGTAGCACTTTGGCAATTTTCTACAATTGGGAAGCGTATTTCGGCAATCCAGCATATAATTTAGAACGGTTTTGTAATTTCCCTGGATGTTTTTCAGTAACAGTTGTAGTTTGTAATATCCCTCCTTGGGGAGTCTTGATTTAATGTGTAATTTTTTATCGGTATATTCTACCATAGTATAATCATCAGAGTCCCGTACGCTGTCCTCGGCGTGCACGAGTCTAGACGAAGCTTCTACATATTTACAGACGGGTATCTCAATGTCAATTTCACCCTTTTCTACTACAAACACAGGATTTTTATCACAGATCTGGTCCACTCCCATCTCTTGGTAATTATCACAGAGTCCCCAAATTCCCCAGTGATAGGGAAAAGGTCTGACGAAGCCATCCGTATTTATACACTTAAGAACATATTGCACTAATACTTCAGCGTTATCGTCCTGAGGCACCAAGCTTCCCAGAACACGTAGTTTATATTTTCCAATTTTAGGAGGTCTCACTGTTATTAAGAATTCGTTGTCATTCGATTTGCGGATAAACGTATAATTTCTCAGTCTGTCACCCTTTTCCGGACAAATGTCTGCGGACAGTACTTGGAGGACACTTTTAGAACATTTTAAAACTATATCTACCGTACCATTCACAAAGATGGTGCATACTTTATGAGACACAAATTCTATCCCCCATTCAGTTGCGCAGGACGATGGCTTGATGTTCTTGTTGAATTCCTCTAGAGACCAAGGATGCTCCAACAATTGCCAATAAAAGGTTAATTCCGTGTCATCACGTACAAACGGAAAATGAGTTTGTACAAAAATATCTGGATCCGTCAAGAAATGGTGATCTTTATAGTCGAAGTGGTACTTTTTATTTTCATCCATACTTCCGGCACCCCATGTGCATTCTATAAAACGCCAATTACCGTCTATGTAAACTGCATTCCAAGAATGTGTTATGGCGGCACCGAACTCATAAGGCACTTCCGGGTCATAGTTGTACCCCTTGGAGTACCCGGATATTTTTTCCACAAGGATACCTGCAAGCCTATAAATTACATTATGTGAAAATAAAAAATAATCAAATACCATGTTAGTGCTATTTACGTAAGCAAATGATGTATCAGAATAATCAAAAAAGGCGTAAATGTACGTCATAGTGGAATCTTATTATGGAATAGATATTTTGAAATCTGTAAAAATCCAAAAGGCATTGTGGGGAAATTTTTCATAAAGCTCTTTTTCTCGGAGATGCTTTGTGAAAGACGGTAAAGCCAGTTTCAGAATTGAAAGTTATGTATAGACCTTTCTTTTCCTTAACGACAAGAAAACATCAATCCTATTTTTTATTATTCTATAATAAGATCGCAAGATTGATGGAACATGTGCTTCCAAAACGTCCCGCCAATGAACAGAAACTGGCAGCAAAGACTTGCATTAAAATTAAATCTCTGTTTGATTACATGCGTAGTCACATGCTGAATATGTAAATGAGGACAATAATAATTGTTGTTGTTGTTGTGTTATTGTTATTCAAGTATCTTTCACTTATGTAGATGCGTCTCAATATGAGTGAAATATTCTTGAGTAGGAAGTTAAACAACAATACAACAACAACAGCATACATTTCACATATCGATGAGAGGCTTCAAATTTTGGTCTATGTCCGACATACTGGGCTATTGAGAAGTGGGGGCTTTTAAGTGTCAACACATAATTTGACACGGGACCTCAGTTTCCACTGTCGCGTCCGGAAGACTGGAAAACTAGCACCTCCATCGAAATTCGAACCAATGGCGTCACAAGCTGAAGTAAAAAATTATATCGCGTAGCCTTGGCACCTCCAACAGATGTACTATTGATATAATTTGACTATCTGGATATTAGTCTCGACACAAATCAACTTACTGGCAAAGTGAAGCAAACAGATTGGCATATCCTGCACAAACTGATGTTCGTAACTTCAACACAGACTCGGAATCAACCGGCTTCTTTTTACCTTGAAACAATGCAGCCGTGTCATACCTGTAATTAGTATAGTTCAGATAGTTGTATACAGGGAAGTTTTCGTCCCGTTCGCCCTTGACGTCAGTGGACGAATTCAAACGACAAATTCATTGAACAGTACTATGTCCTAAGTCGAGTGACGAAAGTGCGTATGTTCGAATATAAAACGGGGCGAAAATAACCCTGTATTCTGTATGCCATTCTTCCATGAGACAAAATACCAATCTGTGGATTAAGGACAATAATGGACCTCTGAAACTCGAGAATTGAGATCAGGTGTCACGGGAGAGTAAGCTTCTCGTCATGAGTACATAATCAAATTTAGATTACATAAGTGATATGCTATCCGCGTATGTAGGTCACATTAGTCAGGTAAGTTTTTAAATCAGAAAGTCACTCAAGCAGGTGGACCTTTCAAAATACTAATGTCAAAAACTAAAACTTTCAGTTATATGTCCATTTATTCGCACGGCCATCATAGTGCTCATACATGCATTGAGTAATTACCTAGTTGTCATATATCAGTCATAGTATATATATTCGGTGATTAGCATAGTCCACTCTGTCAATAATGTGTTTTAAAGTCTCGCTGGCGAGAAAAAAATAGAAAAGATTCAGTTTCAACGCAATCACTTTGATAGATTTAATATTTAAATATTGCATCTCATCATAATGTGCCAATGTAATGAGAAAATGTAATGAGAAAAAAAATGAAAAAATTGTTGCTGCTGGAAAATGTCCCTATCTATTTCCTAGAAGTTATATAATTCTTGAGCACAGTTTATATAAACGCATGATAAACATATTTCCTTGGAAAGAACAAAGGCTAGTAGTCTTTTTCACAAAGAATCTTACACTTAAAATCACTCGTAATCGCAAGTGAGCAATTTTTCAGTTTATCGTGTTTTGTACATTTTATAGAAAAAATTTACCAGTAGCTATGAAAAGTATTATGTTAATCGGATAGTAACTATATTTATTGAATAAGAAATATTGTTTGTCGAATTGGCAAAAGTCATGCATCTATGACTAACGAGTGTTTTTTGGGGGTTTTTTTTGGTCATAAAATCATTTGTGAAAAAAGGACCCAATACTTACGCGATGTTATTAGTGATCCATCTATAAAACACTCGACATCGCTCCAAATCGGATTTTGTGGGCTGCACAAGGTATTTATACAAGGAATCTACCGAGGTTTCTACTTTTCTTGGTGCCTGCAAAATCGAAATAGATAAATTGAGTTCAAATGTTGGACGTCATATTTTCCCCAGGTACACGTGCGGCTAAATATGTGTATGTATGTGGGAACGGTGATGAAGCTTCAAGTTGGTCGATATCTTGTTCTGGAAATTTCAAACGCATGAAATGAAAAAGAATAATATGTAGAATATTTTGGATACATGCAGTGACGTATGAAAATCAAATGATCACGACCATATACATGTCATATGTATGTCATAATATCAAGCTAAGATCACGCATGCTGCGAGTTCTGTAGTAAACCACAAACTTGAGATTGTTATTTGAAGTGACTTGTGTTATAGTGATATAAATACATCAATTACAGAATACCAAGGAATGTTTGAAAATCCGAGTCCTAATAAACATGAACAGTTGGTGAATAATACCGGTCTAATAGTGGAAAGCAATTACAAATCCCTGATGAGATGGGATCAGGTGTCTGGAAGGAGTCAGTATCCCCTGATGGCAGGCCGTCGCAAATCTTCCACGCTGAAATCGTTCGAGTTCGGTAAAACGTCCATTTCGGTTGAAAATGTAATGTACTCTTAATCTGATAAGCGTTGTTGTTGTTTAACGTCCCACTCAATAATATTTCACTCATATGGAGAGGTCACCGCGTGCCGGTGAAGGGCGACAAATTTTGCCTGTGCTCGGCATTGCTGGCCGTAGAGCAGGGAGGGTTCTTTAACGTGCCAACACCTACTGTGACACGGGACCTCGGTTTTTACTGTCTCATCCGAAAGACAGGGACGGCCAACCGCGGAGTGGCGCTGCGTGAATCGAACCCCGGACCCCTCGGCTCGAAGTCGAACACGCTAACCACTCGGCCACTGAGGCCCCGACGGTTGAAAATGTAATTTACTCTTAATCTGATTAGCAAAAGTTGATCACAGCAAATGGTCGTGCTCAAGAACGACAACCCACATCCTTGATAGGGGACCCAATACTTTGTTTAACAAGATCCCGCATCGACCATAAAACTATCGTAGTGACGATTTTAAATGTTCAACAACGTATCTCTATTTGAGAAGTTTATTGACAAGTCGTCTAGTTCAAATGTTCATATGAATCGAAAGTTCACACGCATTTCGATAAAGAGATACTATAACCAGGTAATGCATTTCGTGACGTAATTGTCGTGCACATTTCCCGACAAAGGGCAGACCTTTAGCAAGATCAGTCAACATTTACACTGCGTCAATGGAGATTATCATGAACATAAATTTAATAGCTGTTTAAATATCGGTGTATTGAAAATTGACTGGCGTTAACAGATTCATCGTGTATTGTGGTTTGTGTAAGTAAAGTACTTTGAACTTCAAATCGTTCAGGTAGAGTTGTCATTTTTTCACATAAGAACCAAAATTTGCAAATAAATATTTACACCCCATATACAATGTACATAGTTGTGACACAATTACATATAAAAATTGATATCTATAAATTGTCATGTTTTAAAATGAAAACCGTATTTACATTTTATGACTTGTGTCCCTTGAATCATAGTACAGTAGGAATTGAAACTTTACACGTACTTTTGACGAACTCGTTATAAAATAATGACGATACAAATCTATCGTATACACCTACCCTCAGCGCATGCTCATCAATATCCTTGAAAATACTATCATCGGGTATTATTACATCCTTGCGTTTCGATCTGGGAGGTCTCGGAGGATAAGGTCCATCGCTACGCCGGTGTCTTGTACTTGTAACAGGTCGGATAGGTGGTGGATTTATAATATCCGCAGGTGGATCTTTAAATTTCACAGATTTCCTTCTGGGGGCAGTCTGTATATCGATCGGCGATTCAGCCGGCGAGTCTTTCCCTTCTGTGCTAATTGAACACCCCATATTTCCTGTGTTAGCTGTAATGAACAATTTCTTTTAATCCACCATGAAAGAAACCCTTTTCAAGATTCATTCTTCAGAGGAATGAAGACAAGAACTAGTACCCATACCAATACCTCAATGCGGCCATTTACGAGACATGTAAAATAGGTCATTTACATACTAGTATCACCGCTATCAAGTTTGTCATATTCAAATAAATGGAGGTAAATTACGCTTTCATGGTTCAATATTTAAATATCCAACAGTGATTTCTCGTCATGAAATATTAATATCAATGTAGGATAACGACAGAGCAGCTGTACAATGAATAAAAGTGAAGTTAGCAAACTCATGAGAGTAGAGACGATGGCGTTATGGTATTGGTGATGTGAAACACGTAAAACATTATGTCGACGCAGTGTACCCATGGAAGGCTAAGTAAATTGAATAGCATCATGACGAATCTTGTCACTGATATCTGGGTCTAGGATCATAATGCCTCAGAAGTTCCCTTGGATTCAGAATATTCTCAATGTGATGTATAAGGGTCAATCATATTTCAGGATTAACCAAAGCCGAGTAGGCCTACCTTTTGATGTTTGAGGAAATTAAATAACCTTGAGATGAAACATGTCCACGATACATGGGTCCAGGATAATAATGCTTCAGAATTTCCCTGAGATTCAGAATATTCTCAAAGTGATGTATATGGGTCGGAAATTGAATAACCTTGAGATGAAACATGTCACTGATACCTGGGTCCAGGATCATAATGCTTCAGAATTTCCCTGAGATTCAGAATATTCTCAATGTGATGTATATGGGTCAATCATATTTCGGGGTTAACTAAATTCGAGTACCTATTCATCTCTCGGGAAATTGAATAACCTTGAAATGAACCATGTCACCGATACCTGGGTCCAGGACCATAATGCTTCAGAATCTCTCTAAGATTGAGAGTATTCCCAATGTGATTAAATTTGCCAATCATATTTCAAGGTTAACCAAAGTCGACTAAAATATTTTGGCTTAGATCCCTCAGTTCTCAAAATCCATGGTCTCATGTCCTGATTCTGTTATATGCAATATACATAAGAATTTTTAGTGGAAATTTTTATATAAAGTCGTAGAAAGACTAGTGACAAACGAATGTTTTAGTTCGTGGTGCAGAGATGCATGATCTATATCAATTTACCTTATTATCAGAGGCGAACCGAAGGTATGCAGATTGCACTCACCCTTCTGTTGCCTAATCTGGGACTATTCGGAGCACCTCTCTTTTTCTTACGCCCCCTTTTAACACAAAATAAAATTGAAGAAGTCCAAGGGGATTTTCGAAAATCCAAGTCCTAATATACTGTAAATCCAGTTTTATTCGCGAGAATTTTATTTTCGCGTAATTACGCGAGAGCACTTACTCGCCAAAATAAAGTTCTCGCTAAATATATTGACATGACATAAATGCACGCTCGCGAAAATATAGTATCGCGAATAATTGCATGACCATCGACTCGCTAAAATAAAGTTCTGCAAAAATTTCTGGATTTACAGTATATGACAATTAGGGAAATAATGTCAACTCAAAGACAATTGCAAATTCCGGACGGGATGAGACCAAGTGTTCGGAAAAAGTAGAGCAAATTCATTCGGAAAATCAAAGTATTACAGAAGAGTATATATCACATATATGAAGAGTTCTGGAATTTAGATTAATGTAAATATCCATCAAAAATTTGACTAAGTTTCTTTTTTGAAGTGATGATGTAATCACAAACGCTACGCTACGGACTTGACTTTCTTGTGATTGTCGTTCAAATATGAAAAACAATTTTCAAGTTTCTACGTTTCGTTGCCATGGTATATATGTAATGATGTCATAAATTACAACACCTACATAGTTCATATTCGTATTGAAAAAAGTCTTGGTCTACAGTCTTGAGTCAAGTCTATTTTGCTGTTCTATTGGAATCAGAAAAGTTCTGCAAAATCAAACACTAATGTAAATTGTGCTGACAACAAAGGGAAAACACAAATATTAATTTTGAAATTTTACTTTTTGAGAAAATATTAGTTGTTGGCACCGTTTTCGTTAATTTTCTACTGAAAATACATCAGGAGAAATTGCAAACAAAGGAAGACATCAATCAGACAAATGGCTAAAAAGTATTATTGTTTTGAGATGGAAACACAAGGCGTAATCTGCATCATTTTAGCGTTTGTATCTTATACAGATCTGGGTGACGTTACCTGGCTTGTGCCTTCCCTTTTAATTTCTTGCCTGGAAGCATGCTATAAACATGCACCACGACATCGTCTGGTGGATCTTTGAACGCCACAGTTTTTTTCTTCTTCTCAGGTATGTAGTTGGCCTGTTCACGAGGAGATCTCGAGTGGCCACACCCCATTGGAATGTTGCCACTTCATTCACTACAAACACACAAACACTGGGAAATACAGAAGCGAAGGTCGGGAGGCGCACTATCTAGCAATGTATGGTATATTATGCACAAAAGGGAGACACAAGGAGGCTTAGACATACTGCAAACTTAGATATTTAAGCCTGGGGGCAATTTACTCCAATAAAAAGTGGGGTTTTTTTTCGTTCAAATCAACTGATGAGAACTAATTTCTTAGGTATTACTGTAAATCCAGAAAATTTCGCGGAAACTTGCATACATTTGCGAAAGATTTTTTTTTTTTTTTTTGCGATTTTGCAGGAAAAGGTAACGGCCATGTGCTGTACGATGCAAGTTTTTGTCAGGATAGAATAATTTGCGAAACATTTATTTTCGCGAGTGAGTACCCTCGCGTTATTGCGCGAAATTAAATTTTTCGTGATTAAATACCGGATTTACAGTAATATGACAATATTTCTTTGATTTAAATCGTTGATCGAATGATGCTAAGAACACATGAAATTACCTCACGCGAATGGTTTGTTTAGGAATATTGTATAATTAACAACTCGCAGAAATATCCATGTTCACAGTATTTCAACTCACAACACACAAATTAATTGCCATACACATGTCAGTAGACTTATTTCAGTGTCATATTCTCTACAGTTTACATGTTCTTGGGTGTAGAATCGTTAAAAAACAATTAAGCATAACAATGATGTCAAAACTTGAATTCATAGAATAAGGGATGTCCATTTAAGCTTTTAACCTGGCATC